>JAQZBX010012356.1:0-41338 GCA_029593785.1 Cabassous unicinctus
CCTCAAGAACCACTCCCGGTACCAAGCTGTATTAGTCAGGGTTCTCTCGGGAAACAGAATCAACAGGAGATATCTGTCAATGATATGAGATTTTAAAAGAGTCTCTCATGCTACCGTGGGGATGCACAAGTCCAGGCTCCACAGGCAGGCTGCAAACCAGTGGCTCCGATGAAAGTCCGATGAAGGGTCATTGATGAGTTTCTGGGAGAAGTTGCCTGTCCAACGACGAGCTGGGAAATTCTCTCTGAATGTTGAAATCACTTCCCCTTTTAAGTCATTCAACTGATTGGAAAAAAGCGCCACCCATTGATGATGTAATCTCCTTGACTGTTGCAGATGCAATCAGCCATCCATGCAGTAAACTCACTGGTGATTGAAGTCCATAAATGCTCTTGTATTACAATTAGCCCAGTGCTTGCTGGAACAAACACTTGGACACAATTACCCGGCCGAGTTGACACATTAGCCTAACCATTACACTACCCAACTGCACAGAGCCAATCCTGCCCTAGAGATAGTGACTGGATAGCTCTCTAGATAACTGACCCAACAAGAAATTGTAACTCAGTGGAGAAGTCTCTGCTTTAAATATACGAGGTCTCTGGTTCAATTCCCAGGTCTCCTTAGAGTAGCGATCCACTGGGTTATCAAACACCCATCTGATACTTTATGACAGGGAACACATAGACATTACTTTTGTCTTAGCTTCTCTTGGGTCTCTTATTTTTCTTTAAAAAGGCTCCTTTTTATAAAATTTAACTTAGTTTACTCACTAAAACCTGATTCAAACCTTGCAGAGAGCAGTCTGCAGGTTAAATGATTGATGAACACTGGCAGCCTGAGAAGCTCCTCACAGGCCTAAGAGGGAAAGCTGTTTTTCCTAAGTTTTTGTTTGGTTGCTTGCTTGTTTGTTTTTTGTTCTTTTCCCCCCTCTTTCTTCCCCTCTCCATTTAATTTCTTTTTTAAAATTATGTGCTGCTCTCTTGTTTCTTGTTTTCTGTGTTTTCCCCTTCCCTTTGTTTCCCCTTCTTCTTTGTATACCATTTTTTTCTATCTATGCTAATTCTTTTCCTACCTTCAACTTCCTATATTCTGTTTGCTGTTTTTGTTCTTACATTATACCACTCTTTGTTTAGACTTCAATTTTTCTTGTTTTTATATGTATCTCCTCTATTATCTGTATTATTTCTTTTTATTTAACATTTTTTCTTATTGTCTTTTCTTTTTTCTTTCCCTCTCTAATTATCATTTTAGCCTGTTAATTCATTCTAGATATTTTTCTCTATTTGGTTTTTCATTCCATTCTTTGTACCACATTTTTAAAATTCTTATTCCTCTGCACTTCTTACATGAGTTAATTATTCATTCTTATATAGCACTCTTCTACCTTTTACTATTATTTTTACAATTATCCTTTTTCTCTTCTTACTTCTATCCCTTTCCCTGGCCCTAATGTTTTTCTTTCAAGTGAACATAGACAAAAGCAAGGAAATAGAATAAGAGGAAAAAACTGTGAAAGAGAAAATTTACCACACACAAAAGCAGCAACTAAACAATACCCCAGAGTAGATAAAGAAACTAATCAATGGAATAATCCTAAAAGATAAAGAGTTGCATAAAAACCAACAAAAAGTTCTAAACAATACTAAGAAACAGGTAGACATGACCCAGTCAAATGAACAAACTAAAAACCAGGAGGAGATGCAGAACATGGAACAACAAATCAGAACTGTCCAAACAAATATCATGAACCAACTTAAAGAAATGAAGGAAGAGATTAAGAATATTAAGAAGACAGTGGGAGAACATACTGAAGAAATTGTAAATATTCATAAAAAGATAACGGATATAATTGTGGTGAAAGGCACAATCAAAGAAATAAAAAATACACTGGAAGCACATAAGAGCAGATTTGAACAGGCAGAGGAAAGAATTAGTGATGTGGAAGACAGCACATCTGAAATCAAACAGAGAGTAGAAAAGATAGATAAAAAGAAAAAATCTAGTTGGGACTTAAGCATCTGGATGACAATGAAAAACACACAAATATAAACATTACAGGCATCACAGAAGGAGAAGAGAAAGGAAAGGGGACAAAAGGGGTGTTGAAGACATAATAGCTGAAAACTTCCCAACCATATTGATAGAGATGGATGTACATGTACAGTAAGCAGAACACACCACAAAATGTATAAATCCCAACAGGCCTACTACAAGACACATACTTTTCAAAGATGCAATGCTCAAGACAAAGAGAATACTGATAGCAGCAAGAGAAAAGAGAACCTTCATATACATGGGAAGCTCAATAAGATTAAGTACTGACTCTTACTTGAAATCATGGAGGCAAGAAGGCAATGGTATGACACAATCTAGGTACTAAAAGAAAAAAACTTCCAGCCAATGATTCTCTATCTAACAAAGCTTGCATTCAAAAATGATGGGGAATTCAAACTATTCACAGATAAACAGAAATTAGTAGAGTAAGCCAAAAAGTAATCTGCCCTTCAAGAAATACTAAAGGGGGTTCTGCAGGTTGAAAGGGAATAAAAGGATAGAGAAATTTGGAAGATAGTGTAAGAACAACTAAAAAGACAAAAAGAGAAATAAAATCAACATATGATATATATAAATCCAAAAGAAATAAGGTCAATGTAAGTAATTCCTTGAGAGTAATAACACTGAATGTTAATGGATTAAACACACCAGTCAAGACACAGATTGGCAGAATGAATAAGGTAATAAGACCCATCTATATGTTGTCTATAAGAAACCGACCCTAGAACTAGCAATTAAGGAGGCTGAAAGTGAATCGCTGGAAAACAATCTTACAAGAAAACAATAAAAAAAAAAGTGTGGGACTAGCTGTATTTATATTGGACAAAGTAGAATTTAAAAGCGAAACTATTGTAATAGACAAAGATGGAAACTATATATTAGAGAATGGGGTAATCTTTCAAGAGAAATAACAGTCAAAAACAGTTATACACCTAACAGGGTCACCTAAAAATACACGAGGCAAACACTGGAAAAACTAAGTGGAGAAACAGATGCCTCTACAATTATAGTTGGGGACTTTAATACACCTTATCACCATTAGACAGAACATCTCAACAAAGAATCAATAAAGATACAAAGAATTTGATTAATACATTAGAGGATCTGGATCTAATAGACATACACAAAACACTACCCCCAAATACAGTGGGATATACATTTTTCTCAAGTGCATATGGATCATATGCCAAAAGAGTCCACATTCTGGGCCACAGAAAAAAATCTCAATGAATTCAGAAAGATGGAGATTATACAAAGTAATTTTTCTGACCACAATGGAATGAAACTGGAAATCAGTAAGGGCCAGAGAACAAGATTATGCATAAAGATATAGAAGTTAAACAACACACTCTCAGACAAAAAACAGGTCAAGGGGGAAATCTCAAAAGAAATCAGTAGCAATGTTGAAATGAATGAAAATGACAGCAAAACATATCAAAACCTATGGGATGCAGCAAAACCTGTACTGAGAGGGAAATTCATAGCCATAAATGCATATAACAAAAAAGAAGAAAGAGTTACAATCAAAGACCTAAATGCACACTTGAAGGAGTTGGAAAAACGGCAACAAACTAACTACAAAGGAAGTAGAAAGACAGAAATAGCAAAGATTAAAGCAGAACTAAATGAAATAGAAGATAAGAAAACACTAGGAAAAAATAAACAAAACCAAAAGCTGGTTCTTTGAGAAGATCAATAAAATTGACAACCCTTAATGAGAATAACAAAGAAAAATAGAGAGAATATGCAAATACACAAAATAAGAAATGAGGAAATGGATATCATCACTGAACCCATGAAAATAAAAAATATCATAAGAGGATATTTTGAAAATTTATATGCCAACAAGAATGAGAAATTAGAGGAAATGGACAATTCCCTAGAAACTCAGTAACAGCCAATATTGACAAAAGAAGAAATCAATGAATTCAATAGACCAAGTACAAGGAAAGAGATAGTCTCAGTCATCAAAATCATCCCAACTAAGAAGAGATCAGGACTAGATGGCTTCACAGGTGAATTCTATTAAACATTCCAGAAAGAACTTACACCAATCCTTCTTAAACTCCTCCAAAAATAGAAGTAGAATGAACATTGCCTAACTCAGTAGACTGGTGACTATTAAAGAACAGAGGACTATAAGTGTTGGAGACGATGTGGAGGAATGGAAACCCTCATCCACTGCTGGTGGGAATGTAAAATGGCCCAGCCATTGTGGAGGACAGTTTGGTGGTTCCTCCAAAAATTAACTATAGAACTGCCATATGATCCAGCGATTACACTTCTGGGTGGAATTTGTCTTTGAAAGCAAAGACACAAACAAGTATATGCACACCAAAGTTCATAGTGGCTTTACTCATTAGTGCCAAAAGATTGAATCAACCCAAATGCCCATCAGCAGATGAATGCATAAACAAAATGTGGTACATACATACAATGGAATATTACTCAGCTGTAAGAAGGAATATAGTGCTAACACACAGAATAACATGGATGAACCTTGAGGATGTTATGTTGACTAAAGAAAACCAGGCTTTGAAGGATGAACAGTACACGACCTCACTGATATGAATTAAGCAAATTGAGCAGACTCAGAGAGCTATTGTCTGGAAATAGGTATACAGGAAATAGAAAGGGAAAAGAAGGTTGTGAGAAAACACCCATATGGCCATAATCTATGGTAAGGTGAAAGTGTGTAGTTGCATAATGAAGGGATTTGACAGGAGGGTAGTGATATTATTGGGTTAGGTGGTGCAGGTTTGACAGGTGGCTAGATTGGGGAGGGTGGGTTGAAAGGTCCAGGGAACTGTGGGGAGGGTTGGGAGAGGGATCAGGTGAAGACTGGGGATTCGCAGGTATATGGTTGAAAGTACAAAGTGGGGAATGCTCTTATGGCAATATGACAAGGAAGGTTTACTGGTTTAGGGTGGTAGATGCAGGGGCATTCAGGACAAGGTGCACTGGAGCAGGCTTCTAGTGAGGGTGTGAGTGATCATTTTGTCATAATGTGTTGTATCAGTGGGTGGAGACCCACTTAATGAGAGGGAAGGAGTTGGACTGCCATATTCAGAATGAATAATTCATTCACAAATAAAGAAGCAGGATTCTATTGCAAGGATGGGCATCTCCTAATAGGGGCTAATAGAGGAGGTCAAACCTATGTGTTGTGTTGTAGCAAGTAACTATGAATCTTGTCATCCAAGAAGTGAAGCCAGGGGATCACCTTGGGCCCCAAGGAGAGGGGTGGGAAGAATGGAATAGGAATAGGAATGGAATAGATAACACAAACTGGGGGTATCTAGTGAGCAATGGATGTGTTCTGCAAGATCTTACAATGATGGACACAGGCCATGTTAAATATCATCAAAATTTATAAAAGTGTATGGTCTAAAATGTAAACCATAATGTAAAACATTGACCATGTTTAGTAGCTACGTTTCACTATGTGTATATCAGTTATGACAAAGGTACCATCTACATAGAAAAAGGCATTAATATGGGAAGGAGGAAAAGGGGAGGATTTAGGTATATAAGAGTCCCCTGTATTCTGTATGTAACATTGCTGTGACTTAAATCTTCTTTGAAAACAAAATGAAAAATATTAAGACACTGGGGAATAAATGGAAGAAAATGCCAGTGTTCAGACAGGACACCAGATATTACAGTGATGAAAGGCAAAGTGTCAAGAAATGTTTTTAATATTTTCATTATTTTTTAATATCCCAATCTTTTAATTATGATATTTTTACTTTTTTAAATTTTTATATATTATATTTCTTAAACTTAATATTGTTTTATGTTACTATTAATTGTATTTGGCTGTTTTAATGACTTCATTTTGAAGAAATTTTGGATCACAGAAACATGACAATGGGGCAGGGGAAAATCATTGGTTTGTCGTGTCAATGATGGGGAGCACATGGGAGGAAGTTCACTTGGGCATACATATAAGGTATATAAAAATGTTCAAATGTTCACAGGGCATTGTCACAGTGGGTGGAGACTCACACAATAACAGAGAGAATTTTGAATTCCCTTCTTGAAGTGCTCTGCCACATTCTCTAAGGGAGCAGCAACAGTCCCCAAAGTGCACGGGCAATGACTCACAAAGAACAATGATCTACTGATGGGCCCTTGATATTGATGATTATGCTTATGAACCTTTGATCTTGAAATTGAAACTTAGCCTATTGTTGTGGGGTGTCTAAGAGTTGTCTCCTGAGAGTCTCCTTTTTGATCAAATGTAGCCTCTCTCTATGCCAAACTCAGCATATAAATGCATTACCTTCCCCCAGCATGGGACATAACTCCTGGGGATAAGCCTCCCTGGCACCAAGGGATTATTACCAAACACCATCTAGGAATGCAACTGGAAAAAGACCTCAAATAAATTGGGGTAAAGGTAAAGACAAATGAGTTTATCTGAGTAAGAGACTCCAAAGTGAGTTGGGAAGTCATCCCATAGGTAACAGTTATGCATATCCCAGCAGGATCTCATAGACTTCCAAAGTGGATACTACCCCAAATAGTGGGGCTCCTGAGGGCTCTGGAAACACCCAGTTCCTATGGTCAGGGCAGATAGCTCTGGAGTTTGGTGCCTTGCCAGTGGGCCCTACTTCAGAGTTTGTGCTCCTGAAAGGGACAGAGTTGGACTCAATTATGTCTTCTCTACACATGATCTGTCCCTTCTATTTAAACCTATAATTGGTGCTGGAGTTTGTAGATGTATGTCCAAGAGGTGCAAGTCTTTGGGCTTTCCATGTGCTAGCTGGCCCAGGAACTTAAGCGGAGTTGTAACACCTACACTACAGGTCATTGAACTCACCCAGGACAACTAACAGGGAGATGATGATGGACAATGATGATCTGAAAGAACAAACAGAGTCTCCAACTGCAAGCAAGATAGCCTTATCCATCTTCCCTATGGAATATAAGCCCCATCTCAATTAGAGGTGGAGTGGACATCACTATTCCAGAATCCTCAGATTGGGGAAAGAACTATGCATTATAGTGGACTTACTGGTATTCTAGTATAGACATATTGTGATCCTAGTAATGGAAGAAATTAAAACATTGATGTGGAGCCCATGGCCACTGGAGGAGAGGGAAAGGGAGAAACAGTTGTGATAAGGGGTTTTTTGGGGGACTTGTGAATCGTTCTGAATGACACTGCAATGACAAATCTAGGCCATTTTTTACCATCACATAACATGCAGAAATGTGTGGGAGAGAGTGTAGACTACAATGTGAACTATGGTCCATGCTTAATGGCAAAGCCCCGGGATGTGTTTATCAATTGCATTGAATGCGCTGCACTAATGAAGGATGTTTATATTGGAGGGTGTGGGAAGTGTGGGGAGTGGGGCATATAGCAATCCCTATAGTTTTATGTAACATTTATGTATACTAAGTAACTTTTTAAAAATAAAAAAAAGTTATTTTTTAAACTAAAAATATTAAAGGAGTGCTGCATGTTGAAAGGAAAAAACAGGAGAGAGAGAGTTGGAGAAAAGTGTAAGAAAAAATTATTAAAAAAACCAAAAAGTAATAAAAGCAATATATGGCATACATAAACACAAGAATATATGGCTAATGTATGTAATTACCTAACAGTAATAACACTGAATGTTAATGAATCAAACTCACCAGGCAAGAGGCAAAGATTGGTAGAAAGGGTAAGTAAGTATGACTCATCTATATGCTGTCTACAAGAAACCCACCTTAGACCCAGGGATTCAAGGAGGCTGAAAGTGAATGGCTGGAAAACAATTTTACAAGCAAACAAACCAAAAAAAGGGCAGGGGAAGATATACTAATATCAGAAAAATAGACTTTAAATGTGAAACTGTTTTAAGGGACAAAGATGGACACTATATATTTTTAAAATGAGTAGTCTTTCAAGAAGAAAGAACATTCATAGACATTTATGAACCTAACCAGAGCACCTCAAAATACACTGGAATGGCTAAGTGGAGATATAGATGCCTCTACAATTATAGTGGCAGACTTTAATACACCATTATCACCATTAGAGAGAACATATCGACAGAAAATTAATAAAGAAAGAATGACTTTGAATAATACATTAGAGGACCTGGACCTAATAGATATAAACAGAAAACTACACCCAAACACAGCAGGATATACTTTCTTCTCAAGTGGACATGAATCATTCTCCAAGATAGACCACATGCTAGACCACACAGAACAATGATCAATGAATTCAGAAATATTGAAATTATACAAAGTAATTCCTTTGACAACAATGGCTGAAGCTGGAAATCAGTAAGAGCCAAAAAACCACATTAGGCACAAAGATATGGAAGTTAAAAAACACATTCTTAGATGAACAGTGGGCCCAGGAGGAATTTACTAAAGATATCAGTAACTACTTTGAAATGAATGAAAATGACAACACAACATATCAAAACCTATTATATGCTGCAAAATCAGTACTGAGAGGGAAATTCATAGCCATAAATGTCTATATCAAAAAACAAGGTAGAGCTAAAATAAAACTCTTAACTGAACACTTACAGGAAATAGAAAAAGAAAAACAAACTAATCTCAAAGGAAGTAGAAGGAAGGAAATAACAAAGATTAGGGCAGACCTAAATTAAATAGAAAATAAAAAAGCACTAGAAAAAATAAAACCAAAAGCTGGTTCTTTAGAAAGATCAATAAAATTGACAAAACTTAGATAGACTAACAAAGAAAAAAGAAAAGATGCAAATACACAAAATACGAAATGAGGAAGTGGATATCACCACTAACCCCACAGAAATAAAGAGACTATAAGAGGATACTTTGAAAAATTATATGACAACAAGAATTATAATTTAGAGGAAATGGACTAATTCCTAGAAACAGAAGCAGCCTACACTGACAAAGGAAGAAATTGATGAACTCAACAGACCAATCACAAGGAATGAGATTGAATTTGTCATCAAAAATCTCCCAACCAAGAGCCCGGGCCAGATGCCTTCACAGGTGAATTCTACCAAACATTCCAGAAAGAACTAACACCAATCATGCTTAAACTCTTCCAAAAAATAGAAGTAGAAGAAACATTGCCTAACTCATTCTCTGATGCCAACATTACCCTATTACCAAAGCCAAACAAAGATGCCACAAATGAACAAAGTTACAGACCAACCTCTCTAATTAACCTATATGCTAAAATCCTCAACAAAATACTTGCTAATTGCATTCAACAACAAATCAAACAAATGATACAGCATGACCAAGTGGGTTTCATCCCAGGTATGAAAGGATGGATTAACATAAGAAAAGCAATCAATGTAATACACCACATAAACAGATCGAAAGAAAAAAAATCACATGATCATCTTTATAGATGCAGAAAAAGCATTCCACAAATTACAGCACACTTTCCTGATAAAAACACTGCAAAGGATAGGAATAGAAGGAAACTAACTCATCTTCATAAAAGGTATATATGAAAAACCCACAGCTAGCATCATATTCAATGTTGAATTCCTTAAAGCTTGCTCTCTTAGATTGGGGACAAGACAAGCATGTCCACTATCATTGCTCTTATTTACCATTGAGTTAGAAGTACTTGCTTGAGTACTTAGGCAATAAAAAGATATAAAAGGCATCCAAATTGGAAAGAAGAAGTCAAAATTACATGATTTGCAGACAACATGATCCTATACATAGAAAGGCCTGAGAAATCTACAACAAAGCTTCTAGAGCTTATAAATAAGTTAAGAAAAGTTGCTGGTTATAAGATCAATGCTAAAAAAATCAGTAGTATTTCTGTACAACAATAATGGGCCATCTGAGGAGGAAATCAAGAAAAAATAACATTTACAATAGGAACTAAAGAGTCAAATACCTAGGAATAAATTTAACTAAAGATGTAAATGACTTATATACAAAAAGCTACATAAAAATTTAAAGGAAATCAAAGAAAACTTAAATAAATGGAAGAATATTCCCTGTTCATGGATGGGAAGAATAAACCTCATTAAGATATCTGTCTTACCCAAACTCATCTACAGATTTAATGCAATTCCAATGAAAATCAACACAGCATTTTTTACTGAATTAGAAAAAGTAACTATGAAATATATTTGGAAAGGCAAGTGGCCCTGAATAGCCAAAGACAAATTGAAACAGAAAAATGAAATTGGAGGAACCACACTACCTGTCTTTAAAATATACTACAAAGCTACAGTGGTCAAAATACAAGGTATTGGCACATAGATAGACATACCGACCAATGGAAACAAACTGAAAGTTCTGATATAGATCCTCACATATTCAGTCATATAATATTCAACAAGGCCACCAAGCCCACACAACTAGGAGAAAATGGCCTCTTCAAAAAATGGTGCTTGGAGAACTGAATATCCATATCCAAAAGAATGAAGGAAGAACACCACCTTGCATCTTATGCAAAAATCAACTCAAGATGGATCAAAGAGCTAAATAAAAGAGCCAAGACCATAAAGACCTAGGAAGATAATATAGGTAAGCATCAACAGGACCTTGTAATATGAAATGGTTTCATGAACTTGACACTCAAAACATGAACAGCGAAAGAATAGATAAATGCGATCTCCTTAAAATTAAAAACTTTTGCACCTCAAAGGACATCATCAAGAAAGTAAAAAGACAGCCTACCCAATGGGAGAAAATATTTGGTAACCATCTATCTCATAGGAGCCTAATATCCAGCATATATAAAGAAATCCTATATCTCAAAAATAAAAAGACATACAACCCATATAAAAAATGAGGAAGTGATTTGAACAGACACTTTTCCAAAGAGGAAATACAAATGGCTAAAAAGCACATGAAAAGATTCACAACATCACTAGCTATTAGGGAAATGCAAATCGAAACTACAATGAGATACTATCTTGCACCCATTAGACTGGAGGCCATTAAAAAAACAGAGGACTACAAGTGTTGGAGAGGATGTGGAAGAAAGGGAACCCTCATTCACTGATGATGGGAATGTAGAATCACCCAACCATTGTGGAGGACAGTTTTGTGGTTTCTCAAAAAAATAACTATAGATCTGCCATATAATCCAGCAATTCTACTACTGGGTATATACCCAGAAAAATTGAAAGCAAGGACAAGAACAGTTATATGCACACCAATGTTCATAGCGGCATTATTCACTATTGCCAAAAGTTGGAACCACCCCAAATGCCCATCAACAGAAGAATAAGTAAACAAATTGTGGCATATACATAAAATGGAATATTACTTAGCTGTAAGAAGGCATGGAGTACTAACACACTGGATAACATGGATTAATCTTCAGGACCTTATGTTGAGTGAAGCAAGCCAGACGTTGAAGGACAAATATTACATGACCTCTAAGATATGATTTAAGCAAATTGAGCAGACTCACAGAGCTAGAGTATGGAAGATAGGTTTACAGAAAAAAAGAAAGGGAAAAGAAGTTTGTGAGCCAATGTCCATATGGGAGAAATCTATGATAAGGTGGTAGTGAGTAGTTGTACAGTGAAGGGATATGACAGGGTTTTAATGATATTCTTGGGCTGGGTGGTGCAAGTTTCACAGGGAGTAAGTTGGGGCGGGTAGGTTGTATGTTCCATGGAACTAGGGGGAGGTTGGGAAGGTACCAGGTGAACACTGGTGTTTGTCAGTTATGTGGTAGAAAGTACAAAGTTGGGAAAGCTCTTGTGGCAATATGACAAGGAAGGGTTACAGGTTTAGGATGTTAGATAGGGGTGCATTTGGGACAGGGTTCACATGGGGCAGTCTTCCAGAGATTGTGCGAGTGATCATTTTATCAATGAGTGGGAAGGAGTTGGACTCCCATCCTGGGGAGGCTCGATATATTCTCATACAGAGGGGTGGGTGTCTCTTGAGAGCATGGGCAGTTTCTAGTAGGGGAGGGCAGATCAGTGTGTCAAGCCCTCAGTGTTGATGCAAGTAACTATGAATCTTGACCTTCAAGGAGTGAAGATGGCTGCCATGGGCCCCAAGAGGAGGGAGAAAGAGGAATAAAATAGATGGTAGAGGGGATATTTAAGGGACAATGGAAGTGTTCTGCATGATCTTGCAATGTTGCATGCAGGCCATGTTAAATTTCATGAAAAATTTATAAAAGTGTATGGTCTAAAATGTAAACCATTGACCACGGTTAGTAGCTGTATTTCAATTTTTGCACATCAGTTGTAACAAATGTCAATCCACACATTAAAAAGTTATTAATATGGTAAGTGGGAAAAGGTGGAGTATATGGAAGTCCCCTATACTCTGTATGTGACTTTACTGTGACCTAAAACTTCTTTGAAGACAAAATGAAATAATTAAAGCACTGGGGAAGAAGTGGAAGAAAATGTCACTGTACATACAGGACAACAAATATTAGTGATGAAAGGCAAAAAGCAAAAAAAATTTTTTTAACTTTTTTCATTATTTTTTATTACCCCAATTTTTAATTTTAATATAGTTTTAGTTTTTCTAAATTATTATGTATTTTATTTCTTATGTTTAAAACTATCATTATTATTTCATTTTCCTACTAATTTTATTTAGTAATATTCTTGGCTTCATTTTTGAAGAAGTTTTCAACCACAGAAGGGTTACAACTGTGACAGGGGAGGATAATTAGTGTGGGGAGTCAGTGATGGGGGATACATGGGAGAAAGTTTAACTGGGCATACATATAAGGTATATCAATGTGTTCAAATGTTCATGGGGCACTGTCACAGTGGGTACAGATTCACACAATAATCAAAAGAGTACTGAATTCCCATCCTGGGGAGCTCTGCCACGTTCTCTAATGGAACAGCAACAATCCCCAAGTACAATGGCAATGACTAGAGAAAAGGATGGTCCATTGATGGGCCTTTGATATTGACAACTATGCTTATGAGCCTTTGCTCTTGAAATTGCAACCTAGCCTAGTGTTGTAAGGTGCATAAAAGTTATCTCCTGAGAGCCTCCATGTTGATCAAATGTGGCATCACTCTAAGCTGAACACAACATATAAATGCATTATATTCCCCCTAGAATGGGAGCATGGGACATGGCTCCCAAGGATGAGCCTCCCTGGCAAGGAGGGCTTACTAATAAGCACCAAATAGCAATACAACTGGAAAAGGACCTTGACCAAAAGGCAGAAAAGATAAAGATAAATGAGTTTACAAGCCTAAGAGACTTCAGAGTGAGGAGGTCATTCCAGAGGTTAAACTTATACATGTCTCAGCAGGATCTCACTGACTGCCAAAGTAAATACTACTTCAAATATTGGGGCTCATGAGTGCTCTGGAAACATCCAGACACTATAGTCAGGACAGATAACACAACAGTTTGTTGCCTTGCCAGTGTGACCTATTTTGGAGTTTGTGCTCCTATGTGTGACAGAGCTGGACTCAGTTGTGAATCTCTACACATGCCTCTTCTATCCTTTCTATTTGAACCTATAGTTGGTGCTAGGGTTTGTAGGTGTACACCCAAGAGACTTGTTATGATCCTGCAACTTAAAAGCCCTGAGATATCTACATCAAAGCTTATATAGCTTATAAACAATTTCAATAAAGTGCCAGGTTATAAGAGTAATGTGCAAAAATCAGTAACATTTTTGTACATCAAAAATGAGCAATCTGAGAAGGAAATTAAGAAAAAAATCCCATTTACAATAGCATCTAAAATAATCAATGATGAGGGAATAAATTTAGCTAAAGAGCTAAACGAATTGTATGCAGAAAACTACACAACACTCTTAAAGAAAATCAAAGAGGACCTTAATAAATGGAAGAATATTCTCAGTTTATGGATAGGAAGACTAACCATCATTAAGATGTCTATTCAGTGCAATCCCAATAAAAATCACCACAGCATTTTTTACTGAATTGGAAAAGCTAACTATGAAATTTATTTGGAATTGTAAGAAGCCCTGAATAGCAAGAGACATATTGAAAAAGAAAAATGAAATTGGAGGAATCACACTACCTGACTTTAAAACATACTACAAAAATGCTTTGGTCAAAACTGCATGGTATTGACACAAGAATAGACATACTGACAAATGGAACTAAATTGAGAGTTCTAATATACATCTTTGCATACACAGACAGATGATATTTTATTAAGACCACCAAGCCCACTCAACTGGGAGAGAATGGCCTCTTCAACAAATGTTGCTTTGAAAACTGGATATCTATGTCCAAAAGAATGAGAGAGGAACACCATCTCACACCTTATACAAAAATTAATTCAAGATTGGCCAAAGATCTAAATAAAAGAGTCAAGACCATAAATATCTTGCGTGATAATGTAGAGGAGCAGCTACAGGATTTTGTATTAGGAAATGGTTTCATGAACTTTACACCCAAAGCATGAGTAATGAAAGAAAAAAATACATAAATGGGAACTCCGCAAAATTAAAATCGTTTCCACCTCAAAACAGTTTGTCAAGAAAGTGAAAAGACAGCCTACACAATGGGAGAAAATATTTGGTAATGATATATCTGATAGAGGACTAATATGCAGCATATATAAACAAATCCTACACCTCAAAAATAAAAAGACAAAAAACCTATTTTAAAAATGGGCAAGTAATTTGAAGAGACACTTCTCCAAAGAACATATACAAATGGCTAAAAAGCACATGAAAATATGCTCCACATCACTAGACATTATGGAATTGCAAATCAAAACTACAATGAGATATCATTTTATACCCATTAGACTGGTGGCTATTTATAAAGAGAGGACACAAATGTTGGAGAGGATGTGGAGGAATGGGAACACTAATCCACTGCTGGTGGGAATATAGAATGGTGTAGTCATTGTGGAGGACAGCTCAGCAGTTCTTCCAAAAGCTAACTATAGAATTGCCATATGATCCAGCAATTCCATTGCTGGGTATATACCCAGAAAATTTGCAAGCAAGGGCAGGAACAGATATATTTACACACCAATGTTCATACTGGCATTATTCACTATTGCCAAAAGTTGGAATCAACCCAAATGGCCATCAACAGATGAATGGATAAACAAATTGTGGTATATACATACAATGGAATATTGCTCAGCTGTAAAAAGGAATGCAGTATTAACACAGGGAATAAAAGCATTGAATCTTGAAAACCTTAAGTTGAGTGAAGCAATCCTGGCACTGAAGGAAATATATATGCCCTCACTGATATGAATTAAGTAAACTTAGCAGACTCAGAAAGCTGGAGTCTCAAAGACAAATTTACAGGAGATAGAAAAGCAGTAGAAATTTGTGAACCAATGCTCATATCAGCAAAATCCATAAGATGGAAATGTGTAGTTGTGCAGTGGAGGGGCAAGACAGTGGTGCAGTGGTAATTTTGGTTTGGGCAGTACTGTTTTGTCAGGGGGTTAGGGTAGGAAGGATGGGTTGGACTGTCTATTGAACTGGGGGGAAGTTTGGGGGAGTGAGCAGGTGAACACTGGGGACTGGCTGGTATGTGTTAAAACTACAATGTTGAGAATGTTCTTTTGGCAACATGGCAGGGGATAGTTACTGGTGTAGGGTGTTGGATGTGGTGGGCATTCAAGACAGGACACACTGGGGCAAGCTTTTAGGGAATGTGTGAGTGTTCATCTTGCCATAATGAATTGTATCAGTGGGAGGAGACCCCCATAATGAACGGGAAGATGATGGAATCCCATCCTGGGGAGTCCTGCTATGTACTCAAATAGTGTGGCAGGAATCTCTTGAGAGCCTAGGCAGTGCTTAATAGGGGAGGACAGAGCAGTATGTCAAACTCTCACTGCTGTTGCAACTAACTATGAATCTTGTTCTTCAAGGAGTGAAGCTTGTTGGTTGCCATGGGTCCCAACATGAGGGGGAGGGAGGAATAGAATAGATGAAACATGGGGCATTTTGGGGGTGATGGAACTGTTCTATATGATCTCACAATGATGGATACAGTACACGTTAAATTTCATCAAAATTTATAAAAGTTTATGGTCCAAAATGTAAAGTATAATGTAAACAGTTGGTAGCTATGTTTCAATATTTTTAAATCAATTTTGACAAATGTACTATCCACATATAAAATGTTATTAATAAGAGAAAGGGGAAAAGTGGGAAGATGTTGGGTATATGTGAATCCCCTTTATTCTATACGTGAGTTTTCTGTAACCCAAAACTTCTTTGAAGGAAAAAGGAAAAAAGTACAACACCAGGGAAATAAAAGGAAGACAAGGTCACTATACATATATGACATCTGCTCTTACAGTGATGAAAAACATATTGTGAAAGAGAAAATTATTTTTTAAAACATTTTTTCACTATTTTATATTATTCCAAAATTTTTTGTAAGTTTTTGTATTTTCTTATTTTTAAAACTACCATTATTATTTCATTTTCTTATTAATTATATCTGGCTATTTCATTAGCTTCATTTTTGAAGAAGTTTTGGATCACAGAAGGGTGACAACTATGACAGGGGAGGATCATTTATTTGGGGTGTCAGTGATGGGGGATACATGGGAGGAGGTCCACCTAGGCATACATATAATGCACATAATGTGTTCAAATGTTCATGGGCCATTGACACAGGGGTGGAGAGCTACACAATAACCAAAGAATATCAAATCCCTACCTATTCATTAGGATTCTCTAATGGAACAGCAAGAATCCCCTGAGTACAGGGGCAATGACTACTGAAATAGGATTATCCATTGATGGGTCCTTAATATTGATGACTGTACTTATGAACCTTTACTCTCAAAATGGAAACTTAGCCTAGAATTATAGGTGCCTAAAAGTTACCTCCTGGCAGCCTCCTTGTTGCTCAATTGTGGCCTCTCTCTAAGCCAAAATCAACATATAAATGCATTACATTCCCCCAGCTTGGGATATGAATCCCAGGGATGTGCCTCCCTGGCACTGAGGGATTACTAACAAGCACCAACTAGCAATGAAACAGGAAATAGATTTTGACCAAAAGGCAGAAAAGATAAAGACAAATGAGTTTATATGGCTAAGAGACTTCAAAGAGAGTCAGGAGTTCATTCCAGAGGTTATGCTTATGCATGTCTCAGCAGGATCTCATTGACTGCCAAAGTAAATGCTACCTCAAATAGCAGGGCTCATGAAGGCTCTGGAGACATCCAGACACTACAGTCAGGGAAGATAGCTCAAGAATTTGATGCCTTGCCAGAGAGCCTTACTTTGGAACTTATGCTCCCCCATGTGACAGAGAAGGACTCTCTTGATGTTTCCCTAAGCATGGCTCTTCTGACCCTTCTATTTGAACCTATAATTAGTACGAGGGTTGATAGGTGTACATCCAAGAGACTAAAACCTTTGGGCTGCCCATGTGCCAGCTGGGTCCTGAATCTCAACAAAGTTGCAACACCTACACACCAGTTCATTGAAATCACCCAGGACAACTAACAAGGGGATGATGATGGACAGTGATCATCCCAAGACCTGAGAGAATCTTCAACTGCAAGCAAGAGAGTCCCATCCATCGGCCCCAAGGGATCAAAGATCACTCCCTCAATTTGAGGTAAAGTGGACATCAACATCCCAGAATCCTCAGGATTGGGGAATGAACTATGGACTAAAGTACACTTATTGGTATTCTACTATAGACTTTTTATTATTCTTACAAAGGAAGAAATTATATCATTGATGTGGAGGCAGTGGCCACTGGAGGTTCTGAGGTCAGGGAGAGGGAAAAACAGGTGTAATTTTATCAGTGAAAGAAACTACAAAGTAGTGTTCAATGAAAGCCAGGAAATAAAATTTTAGAGAGCACACACAAAATACAATATGAGGAACAAAACTTCAACAAATTCATTAGTAGAGTCAGTACAACTGAAAAAAGATTGGAATGTGGACAGAATGCTCTGTAAAATCTCTTCAAGCCTGCAGAAGAGGGCATCTTTGGAAATGTAGAACAACAAGTTAGAAGAATCCTGTGACCCAGAATTACCTCAATGAAAGAGCCTCCCACAAAGCCTACTAATCAGCTAAAGTCTGCACTATTACACCCAAGGATCATACTTTCTCTTCTGTTTCTGAAGCCTTTTCTTACACCTACCAGCCTTTAGCTAAACAATACAAGTTCTTTCCCCAGCCCAATCACATCACCTGCTAAAACACTCTTACTTTTCCAGAGAGCTATCTTTCTGTAAATAGGACTCCACATGTATGTTTGAGAACATTTAGCAACTATCTCCAAAATCACATGTCTTCTATTAGTACCTCTAGTGAGGTCTGCCAGTAACGTACCCTTATAAAAAAAACCACAGTTTTTAAAAAATACTTTTTTATATAATAAAATAATTTATTATATGTTTTCAACTCTGCTAAGTGTAGTATAAGTTTGTAGGAAAAAATGTCCTATGATAAAGTGGTGATAACCAATGTGAACTCTAAACTCAGACTGGATTCTAATTTGAGCTTGTCTTTAAACCTGTTGCCTGACCATAAAAAACTATAAAACCTCTGTGTGCCATAGTTTCATCACATACAAAATCCAGCCCTTTAAATACCCTTAATGAGGCATCCTCTGGGTACTGGGTATACAGTACTGAGTATAACTGCCAAAAATCTTGTGAAAATACAGCTTTCAATGTGGAGGAAAACATAGAAGAAACAAAACTCATATAAAGTCATATAAAGTAGGTAACTGCTATGGAAATCAAATGCAATATTAATGAGGGTTGGGATTTTTTAATAGGGTGTAAGTGATAGGTGTAAGAGGAAAAGGATGAAGAAAGACTATATAACTAACTACCTGAGAGGAGGGAAATTTCATGAAGAAAATAAATTGGAAATGTTCCAGGCAGCATCAGATTGATTGTGAATAGGGAAGTTTGAAGAGGTCACTGTGGCCACTCCGAAGAAAGTGTGATAGAGACAATTATAAATAATGAGTTCATAGAAGAAGTAGGAGCAAGACCATCTTGGACATGTGGACTCTTGTCATTTTTTTAATTTTTCCTCTTAATGTGATGGGAAGTCTTGTAGTTTTTGTGAAGTAAGGGACATAGTACAATTTACATTTTAACAGTATCATTCTGGTCTCATCTTGAGATTAGACTCAAGGCAGAAAACAGTTAGACAATCTAGAAGGCTGTGACAATAAATGCAAGATTGAGATGATGGTTCTTTTGGCCAGAGTTCTAGCAGAAGAGATGTTGAGAAACAGTCACTCTCCAAATAAATTCAGCACAATCAATATAGTATGCTGATGAACACTATGTGAGATGTATGACATAGAGAAAATTCCAGGATGAGTCTTAAATAATTTCTTGAACAAGTAGGAGAACAGTTTTCCATTACCTGAGATTAAATATTAGATATTGTAAGCATCTATCTGAGAGTTATCTTGTGGAAATAAACTGTTAGTTATATATACAGCCTTTTGAATATTGCCTGACACTCAGTAGATGCTAAGTAAATATCTATTTTTACCATTGTTATATAACATCAATCATTTCAAACAAAAACTATTTTCCTATTTGTCATACTCTGTTCCAGTCTTGTTTTCTTTACCATTTTAAAGAAGTTCAACCTTTATAATACAGAGAATTTTGATATACCACTATGAACAAAAGGATTTAGTGTTAAAAAATACTTTAGATGACATTTTACATAAAACATGATATGCACCGTTATAAATAGGTCAAATAGAGTGACAATTTAAAGTTCTAGTGTGCTCACATTGCCCAGTGTTTAATTACATTTATTTTATAGTACCATAAATGATTTACAGAATATATTATGAGGACAGGGTAGTCTGAATTTAATTAAGCATTAGCAATTCCTGAACTTACTCTCTGAAAAATTATAGAATCAGTTCAACATTTTCATCCAACAAACGACAGTATACAATTTCCGAATCATAGAAATGTAAATAAATGAAAACAAGGTAGCACAGAACATAAAAAAGACCAGAAAATATGAAGAGTCTATAAATATAATAAAGATGCAATGCATATGCAAGATTGGAGATTAGATTACAAAGTATATTATTTAAAAAATAAATGCTAAGCAAAGACAGCTAATTGCAAACAAAACAAAAAGGAATTGTAACTAATGTGAATTCTATACAGATTTAAGAGAAAAATTAAATCTTAATACAGTAATTTATATTGTTACTATGATAAAGTTTTTATTTAAATTCAGAATGAAGTAGAAAATAGTAGACATTTTAATTATTTGAATAAATTAATAAACCATGATTAACTAGTTAGAATTCATTAAAATTTTAATCCTAAAATAGTTTGAGCTTTATTATTTCAAAAATCATTTAAGAAAACGAACAAATATTCTACAGTAAAAACCTTAATATAAATTAAAATAATACAAATTACTCAAAGGGGAAAATATGTTTAATAACCATTGATTATGTTTATTATATAAATAATCATATATAGGAAAATGAAGAAAACATTCATTCCTAACTATATATTGAATAGCAGAGAAAATTAAAACTGTAAATCCAGATTATGTGGAAGTATTTTTAAAGGAAATATTAGCAAGCTACCTGGATAAAAGTTATGGAATGTTACAAAATTTGGATTCATTTTTAATTCTTAGCATTACAACTTTTTTCTATTAAAAATTTTAAAACAAATGAATAAAAACCTTAACTTAAAAATTTACATCTTTCTAAAGATCATGAACTTACAGTAACTTTAGAGTCACAACCATTAGGTATTGTTGATTTTGTGATTCCACCGAGATCAACTGAGTCCAGAGGTCATGCTCATAATATAGTATTGCTACTAATATTTAATATCAGAAAACAAAGAGCTAGTTATATAATATACAATAGTTTTAATGTATCATTTACTGTTCTTTGTATCTAATGTTATGTAATACAAATGACAGTGCAGAAATTAAAATCTTAGGTGTACTTATATTATAGACCACTCATTACTATTAATTTCCCAAGGACAGATTATATAATCAAAGTTCTTCCAAAAACTATGTTTTCAATAAATGTTCATGGCTTAGTGACTCTGATTCCATCAGTTCAATATTACCATTTATACAAATGCTGACATTACTTAGGTATGGCCTACAGATATGTTCATGTACATGCTTACTCTCCTAATAATATTCCCATTTTGTGAGGTAAGCTAAAAGCACTAACTTTGAGATTAGTACTTACCGTAAGTCAAAGTGGATGAAAAACTGCTTCCAAGATATATGTCTAGAAATCTGTCAACCTCAACTTTTTCTCCCAAATAAAATGTGTAAACCATATCAGAAGCCTGATATTTCTGGTATATAAAATTTGTTTCTTTTGAGATAATTTATGCTAAATATTTTGCACATGTGTTTTTATTTTTGTTTTTTTAGGTGAAGTAAATAATGGAACAATTTTCTTCAGGTCCTGGTCAAATAGACATTTCACCTGTAAAGTATGTCTTACAAGTATACCAGGGAGCTACTTTGAATAGAATCAGAGAAGAGCATCCCTTGCCATTCACTTTGATGATGCCAGGGAACCGCTTATATTAAGATTTCTGAAAATGAAATATTTAGTCATCTCTGGGACTAATTTCCAATGAAGATTTCTTGGCATGATGCCAAGGATAAATGTTCAAGGACATATGTATCCATATTAGGTTAGTAACAAAAGGTTGCTTTCCCCTTAGAGCCATTTAATGATGAGAAACATTTTTTGGTATTATTTGTGATGCTCTATTTTATGACTGGGTAAAAGAATAGGTATTCCTAAAGAAATATGTAATTGTTTGGTGGCTGAGAGGAGATATCATTAACCACAAAGGATGGAATACCATGTTTTTCCCAATGAAACTTTTTTTTTTGTATTTAAAAGTGTGACACTATCATAGCATTAAACATTGTTCATTATGCAAATATTATTATACAGCCAAATTCAAAGCAGAAAAGGAAAATCATTCATAAATCTTTTTATTCTATAGATGTATTTTCTTCCAAATATATTCCTTTGTGCATATAAAGCTTATTTATATACATAATGATATGTTTATATAATTTTATCACATTGAATTTTAAGTAATATCTTAATTTTATTATTAAATGTTTATAATACACCTTGACCTCTGTTAGAATAGAATTTTGTAAAACCCACAATTTCATGTATTTTACTTTGGTGCAGCATAACTAGCTTCTTGGAATGAGTGTGCATCAGGTGTTTAATGGGTGTTTTTGAGGAAATCATATTGTTTTCTCTCCAGTCAGGTTTGGAAATGTCAACTAATACATTGACTGACACATTAGATGTAAAGTATTTAGCCACAGCAATGTTTGTGTAATTTATTATTTTATTTCAATGGCTTTTATTGTTAAAAGAAACATGGTAGCAGAATGTAAAATCAGTGCTGAGATGAGTAAAGTTTCTATAATTATATTAATGACCAAAAGCTTACTTCATATAGCTTAATATATATACAACCATGTGAAATGTATTAATATGAATCTTTTATTAATTAACGATAATGAATCTAATTTCATATATATTTAGAAGAAAATCATACAAGAAATACTGTTTTTACTGCAGAATTTCAGAAGAGAATTTGATGGTATAAATCAAGGAATCACAAAATAATATATATTTGATACAATTTTGAATGTACAATACTTCACTTCATCAAAAATTCAATGATACTGAGATAATATATTAGGGGATTAAAATGCCAGCATCAATTTATTCACAATAGCTGGCATTGAGGTTTAAGATGTTGTATGTAATTTCCACCACAACAGGGTCTGCTCACTCCTTGCAAAATCACGAGGGAGTGTTTCTTCCTAACACTGAAATAAAGTTTTTTTTAAATAAGTTTTAACTGTACTACAATACAAGCAATAGTCAAAGAAAGAAAAATTCACAAAATTTTTATGAGTAAACTTTTTGTTAATCCTTATTATTAGGATTCCAGTAAACATCCTTAATAGTGAAAAAAAAATAGCAGATTAAGAGTAAGAAACAGAAAGTAAACATGATTTATTTGCCCTACATTTCAGCAAAATTAAAATTTTATCTCTGACAATTATTCAATAACACTTTTAAATTCTATTCCTCCTTTTAATTATCTCAATCTTTACATGTTTTGAATCTGTTTAGGAATTTTATACTTTTCTGAAAAACTGGATCCTCTTTTTTTGTACTGTCCTTCATAACTCTGGAACACAGAGGTGTATTTTATCTAATAGCATTACATTGTACAGATTTATTTATATGCTTATATTTACAGGTATACATTTTTATAACCTTTTAATATTCATTTATTTCTTGATTTTTTTCCTTATTGGGGAAGTTGTGGGTTTAAAGAACAATTACACCTAAAATAAAGGACTGCTATACACAATCCCATCTTTCAAAACTTGCATTGGTGTGAAACATTTGTTACATTTGATGACAACACATTTTATATTATATTTTATAATTATACTATTAACTAAAGTTCATGATTTAATCTTAGGGTTCATTGTGTAGTGTAGTGCAACAGATTTTTTTTTTCTTCTGTTACCATGTATGCAATCTAGCATTTCCCACTATAATTACACATTTTGATAGATATTTCAGTGCTGTTAACTGAGTTCACAATATTGTGCTACTATTTTCACCATCCATCAGCAAAACATTTCTATCATTCCAAATAGGAACTCTGTACATTTTCCGCCTTACCTTCACATTTGCTATCCTCCTCTCTGGTAACCTATGTTCTAGATTCTTTCTCTGAGTTTGCTTATTTTAATTATTTCAAATCAGTGAGATCATACAATATTTGTCCTTTTGTTTCTGACTTATTTCAGTCAACATGATATCTTCAAGGTTCATACATGTTGCCTCATGTACCAAGACTTCATTCCTCTTCACAACTTAATAATATTTCATTGTACTGTAATTATATGCCACATTTTATTCATCCATTCATTGATTGATGGATACTGCCTTTGTTTCCATCTTTGGACTGTGAATAATGATGTTATGAACATCAGTGTGCAAATATCTGTTTGAAACCTTGCTTTCAATTCTTTTGGGTATGCCTATTATTTGTATTGCTTAGAAATATGATAGATCTATACTTAGCTTTTGGGGGAATCACCAAACTGTCTTCCACAGAGCAGATCTAATATTTCACAATGCCACGAGCAATGAATGTGGGTTCTTATTTCTCCACATCCTCTCCAACACTTGCTATTTTCTGCTTTATTATTTTTTAATAGTGGACACTCTGATGAGAGTGAAATTATACCTCATTGTGGGTTTGATTTGCATTTCCCTACTGGCCGATGACATTGAGCATCTTTTCATGTGCTTTCTGGCCATCTGTATTTTTGCCTATCTTTTTCAGAGAGATGTGTATTCAAGGTTTTTACCCATTTTTAATTGGGTTGTTTGTTGTTAAATTGGCTTATATATTCTGGATATTAAACTATCATCAATACGTTGTTTCCAAATATTTTCTCCTTGTGTTGATTGTCTTATTTTCATGATAAAGTACATTAAGGCACAAAAGTTGTTGTTTTTTTTGATGAGGTCATAATTATATATATTTTTTCTTTTGTTCCTTGTGCTATTAGTGTAAAGTCTAAGAAACCATTGTCTAGAACAGGAAAGTACTGCACATCTTCCAGGAGGGTGCAGGACAGAGAGACAAAGAGGCCAAAGGAAAACCATGAGTTGCTCACCCCTATGGCTGAGAATAAAACCCTTGGCTCAATGCAGCCAAATAAGTGGGAAAGAACATTCCCTGGGAGGAAAAGGGGTCTGGTGGATGGGAGAGAGTGGTTGCTTCTCAGTCAGTTTGGCCAGTTGAACCCCCTTTATATCCCAGGGAAGACCCCAACCAGCACTGAAGTGGCCCTGGGGAGAGAGGAGGGGTGATCTGATCAGGCAGGCTGTAACACCCAGCCACCCTGGAAGAGAGAAGAACTAGGTCAGTGAGGAGGTAGAGACAGGAGCCTAACCAGCCTGGCTCTTGCAAACTGTTAGAAGCCCAACGAGCCTGAAAAAACCAGGGTAGGAAGAGCCAGACAAACTTTCAGAATCCTACTTAGCCTTTGGATTGGTTATTGTTCAGTGTAGGAATTCCTGCCTTGCATAGAGTGAGGTCCCTGTTTTGATTCCCTGTACTTCTTAAGAGAAGGGATTCAGAGAGTGATCCACTGGGTTATCAGACACCCAGTCTGTACCTTATGACAGGGAACATAGAGATTGAAATTTTTTGTTTCTTTTAGTTTTTTTATCTGTTATTTTTTTATCAGTTGTTTTTTAAATTTTATTTGCTACACCAGGTTTTAACTTGTGAAAGTGAGGATGCAGGGTGATTGATTGATGAACAACAGCAGCCTGAAAAGCTCCCTAAGGGTCTAAGAGGGAAGGCTGTTATTCCTAAGTTGTTTTTTTTGGGACATCTATGACATACAAGGGAGTTCTGCAGGTTCCTTGTTTGTTGTCTTTTTTCTTTTACTGTTTCTTTTTTCTTTTACTTATTTTTCTACCTACTTTTGTTCATTTCTTTCCTTCATTTTTCCACCTTCTGTCTTCTCTTGCTTTTCTTTCATTCCATATCCTCTTGTTTGTTCTTCAGTCTCTCTCTCTCACTCTCTCTCTCTCTCTTTCTATTCTTCTCTTCTCATCTTTCTGGCCTTTAAATTCATTGTATTTTTTTTCTCTATTTTGTTTCCTGTTTTAGATTGCTCTATTTCACCTTTTAAAATTCTTATTCCTTTGTGTTTTTTATGTTTTTTACTTGTATTACATATGTCTTTATTAGCTCTTGTGTGATTTATGTTCTACCATTTTTATTATTATTACTATTATTCTTTTTCTCTTTGTATCACTTTCCTTTTCTCTAGTCTGGATATTATTTTTCAGGGCAACACTACCAACTGGTAGGATATGGAATAAGGGGGACTAGTGTCAAAAAGGAACTTATCACAGGAGAAACACCAACAAAATAAAACCCTAGAGTAGAGAGAGAAGCTAACCAACTGAATAAGCCTATTGAGATAAACAGATACCTAGACACCAACAAAAATTACAAGCCATAATAAAAAACAGCAAGACATGGCCCAGTCTAATGAACAAACTAAAAAATTGGAGGAGATGCAGAACATGGAACAACTAATCAGAGATGTCCAAATGAATATTATGAATAGACTTAATGAAGTGAAGGAAGAGATAAAGGATATTAAGAAGACAATGGGGGACCATACAGAAGAAATTGTAAAATAGTTAAAAAGATAATGGCTCTCATGATGATGAATGACACAGTGCAAGAAATAAAAGTACACTGGAAGCACATAACAGCACATTTGAACAGGCAGAGGAAATAATCACTGATGTTGAAGACATAATATCCAAAATGAGATCTATAGTAGAACAGATAAATAAAAAGAGAAAATAAAATCCAGCAAGGACTCATGGATTTGAATGACAACATTAAAAAGAAATATATGCATTATAGGCATCTCAGAGGAGAAGAAAACAGAAAGGGTCAGAAGGAATGTGGGCAGAAATAATGGATAAAAATTTCACAGCTCTTTTGAGAAACATGGATGTACATGTCCAGGAAGTGGAGCACGCCCTAAACAGTGTAAATCCTAACAGTCTTACCACAAAAATATACATATCAAGTAGTCCAGTGCTCAGGCCAAAGAGAGATTACTGAAATCAGCCAGAGAAAAGACATCTATGACATACAATGGAGTTCTGCAGGTTAGAATGAAAAAAAAAGAGGAGAGAGAGGATTGGAGGAGTGTAGGACAGAAGATTCTTGGAAAGAATAACTAAAAAGATAAAAAGGAGAAATAAAAACAACATATGACATGCATACTCTTAAAGAAAATATGGCTAATGCAAATAATACCTTGGCAGTAATAGCATTCAATATGAATGGATTAAACTCTCCAATCAAGAGACAATGAATGGCAGAATGGATAAGGAAATATGACCATCTATATGCTGTCTACAAGAAACTAAACTTAGAGCCAGGCATACAAGAAGGTTGCAAGTGAATGGTTGGAAAATAATTTTACATGCAAATAATAACCAAAAAAGGGCTGAAGTAAATATACTAATATCAGATGAAATATACTTTAAATGCAAAAATATTAGAAGAGACAAAGAAGGACACTATATATAATTATAAAATGGGTAATCTATCAAGAAGAAAGAACAAGCAATCATTTATACACATAATCAGGGTGCCTTCAAAATACATGAGCAAACATTGGAAAAACTAAGTGGAGGAACAGATGCCTCTATAATAATAGTGAGAGATTTTAGTATACCTTTATCACCACTAGACAGAACCTCTTGACAGAAGGTCAAAAAGGAAACAGAGACCTTAAATAATACATTAGAGGATCTAGACCTAATAGACATATACAGACTATTACACCCAAATATAGAGGGGTACACATTCTTCTCAAGTGCACATGGATCATTCTCTAGGATAGACCACATGCTAGGTCATGAAACAAGTCACAATGAATTCAGAAAGACTGAAATTATACAAAGGAATTTTTTCTGACTACATTGGAATGAAACTGGAAATATGTAAGGGTAAGAGAACCAGATTAGGTACAAAGATATAGCAGTTAAACAACATCCTCTTAAGATAATCAGTGGGTCAAGGAGGAAATTGCAAAAGAAATCCGTAACTACCTCAAAACTAATTAAAATGACAATACAATGTTTCAAAAGCTATGGGATACAGCAAAAGGTGTAGTGAAAGGGAAATTCATAGCCATAAATGCCTATATTGAAAAAGAAGAGAGAGATAAAATGAAAGACCTATCTGCACCATGGAGGAATTAGAAAAAGAGAAACAAACAAACCCCAAAGAAGTAGAAAGAAGGAAATAGCAAAGATTAGAGCAGAGCTATATGAAATTGAAAATAAGAAAGCACAAGAAAAAATTAACAAAACCAAAAGCTGGTTCTTTGAGAAGATTAATAAAATTGGCAAACCCTTAGCTAGACTAGCAAACAAAAAAGGAATGAAGATGAAAAACATAAAATAAGGAATGAGGAAAAGGATATCACAATAGTTCCCACAGAAAAAAAGTGTATTTAAGAGGATACTATGAAAAATTGTATGCCAAAAAAATGGAATACTTAGATGAAACGGACACATTTCTAGAAACACACAAGCAACCTACCTTGATGAAAGAAGAAATTGATGAACTCAACAGACTAACCACAGGAAAAAAATATTAAATTAACCATCAAAAAAACTCCCAATAAAGAGGGACCCAGGACCAGATGACTTCACACGTGACTTCTACCAATCATTCTGGAAAGAACTAACACCAACCTTTTTTAAACTCTTCCAAAAAATAGAAGTGGAGGGAACATTGCCTAACTCATTCTATGATTCCAATACCACCCTAATACCAAAGCCACATAAAGACACCATAAGAACTGAAAATTATTGACCAATCTCTCTAATCAACCTGGATGCTAAAATCTTCAACAAAATACTTGCTAATCATATTAAACAACACACCAAATTAATTATACACCATGATCAAGTGGGTTTCATCCCTGGTGTGCATGCATTTTTCAATATAAGAAAGTGAATCAATGTAATACATCACATTAACAGATTGAAAGAAAAAAATCACATGATAATCTCTATTGATGCAGAAAAAGCATTCAATAAAATACAGCACCCTTTCTTGGTAAACATACCTCAAAAGATTGGAATGGAAGGAAACTTCCTCAACATAATAAAGGATATATATATGAAAAACCCACAACTTACATCATATTCCATGACAAAATGCTAAAAGCTTTCCCTCTAAAATCTGGAAAAAGACAAGATGCCCACTGTAACCACTCTTATTTAACATCATGATAGAAGTACTTACTCAAGTACTTAGGCAAAAAAAATTGATATAAAAGGCATCCAAATTGGAAAGGACAAAGTAAAAATTTCACTATTTGTAGATGACATGTTCCTATATATAGAAAGCCCCGAGAAATGTACAAAAAGTGTCTAGACTTGATAAATGAGTTCAGTAAAGTAGTAGGATATAAGATCAACATGCAAAAATCAGGAGCATTTCTGTACACCAATAATGTGAAATCTGAGGAGGAAATCAAGAAACAAATTCCATTTGTAATAACAACTTAAAGAATCAAACACCTAGGATTAAACATAACTAAAGATGTAAAGGAATTGTAGGCAGAAAACTACAGAAAATAAAATTAAAAAAAAAAAAACTAAATAAATGGAAGAATATTCCCTGTTTATGGATTGGAAGACTAAACAATTTTAAGATGTCTGTACTACAAAAATTGATTTAGATATAATGCATCCCAATAAAATTGCAAGGGCATTTTTTACTGAGTTGGAAAAGCTAGTTTTGAAATTTATTTGGAAGTACAAGGAGCCCCAAATAACCAAAGACATATTAAAAAAATGAAATTGGAAGAATCACACTACCTGACTTTAAAACATGCTACAAAGCTACAGTTGTCAAAAACGTGTGGTATTGGTGCAAGGATAGATATACTGACCAATGGAACAAAACTGAGATTTCTGATATAGATCCTTGCATATACAGTCAATTGATATTTGACAAGGCCACCAAGCCCATTCAACTGAGAGTGAATGGCCTCTTCAATAAATGGTGCTTGTAGAACTGGATATCCATATTCAAAAGAATGAGAAAGGATCATTATCTCACACTCTATACAAAAATTGACTCAAGATGGAATAAGGATCTAAATATAAGAACCAAGACCACAAAACTCCTAGAAGATAATGTAAGGAAACATCTTTGAGAACTTGCAGTAGGAAATGGTTTTATAAACTTTACACCCAAAGTTCAACTAATGAAAGAAAAAGTAGATAAATGGGACCTCTGCAAATTAAAAGTTTTTGCACTTCAAAAAAATTTGTCAAGAAACTGAAAAGGCAGCCTAATCAATGGGAGAAAATATTTGGTAACAATCTCTCTGATAGGGGCCTAATATCCAACATATAAAAAGAAATCCTACATCTTGAAAATAAAATAACAAACAACCCATTAAAAAATAGGCAAGATATTTGAATAGGCACTTCTATATAGAAGAAATATGAATGGTTAAAAAGCACATGAAAAGATGCTCAACAGCACCAGCTATTAGGGGAATGCAAATCAAAACTACAGTGAGATATCATCTTATACCCATTAAACAGGTGGCTATTAGAAAAAAACAGAGGACTACAAGTTTTGGAAAGAGTATGGATGAAAGGGAACATTTATCCACTGCTGGTGGGAATTTAGAATGGTGCAGCCATTGTGGAGAACAGTTTGGCAGTTCCTCAGGAAACTTATGATAGATCTGCCATATGATTCAGCAATCCCACTGCTGGGTATATGCCCAGAAGAACTGAAAGCAGGGACACAAACATATATATACACACCAATGTTTACAACAGCATTATTCACTGTTACCAAAAGTTGAAAGAAACCCAAATGTCTATCAACAGATGAATGGATAAGCAAACTATTGTAAATACATACAATGGAATATTAGTCAATTGTAAGAAGGAATGTAGTATTAACACATAGGATAACATGGATGAATCCTGGAAACTTTATGTTGAGTGAAGTAAACCAGACCCTGAATGAAAATATTAAATGACCACACTGATATGACTGAAGCAAACTGAGCAGTCTCACAGAGCTAGAGTCTGGAAGATAGGTATATAGGAGACAGAAAGGGAATAGAGGGTGATGAGCCAATGCCCTTATGGTCAAAGTCTATGGTAAGGTGGAATTGTGTGGTTGAGCACTGGATGTGTGTGAAAGTGATGCAGTGATGTGATTGGGTTTGGTGATGCTGGTCTGAGGGGAAGTTAATTGGGGTGCTGTGGTAGACTATCCATGGAACTGGTGGGAATGTTGGGGGAAGGAGCAGGTAAACTCTGGGGATTTGCAAGTCTGTGGCTAAAACTACAATGTTGGGAATATTCTTTTAGCAAATATGGCAGGGGAAGGTTACTGGTGTAGGGTGTAGGGTGTGGGGGGATATATGGAGCAAGGAGAACCTGGTGCAAGCTTCTATGGAATATGTAAATGTTAATATTCTCATAGTGTATTATTTCAGTTGGTGGAGACCCACACAATAAACAAGAAACTATTAAATTCCTATCCTGGGGATTTCTGCTATGTTCTCAATTAGAGTGCCAAGAATCCTTTGAGAACATATGCAGTGCCTAATAAAAGAAAACAGACCACTATGTCAAGCCTTAATATTATTGTAAGTAACTATGAATCTTATTCTACAAAAATTGAAACTTAGTGGTTACCATAGGTTCTGAGGGGAGGAAGAGGGAAGAGTAGAATAAATAGCTCATAGGGCATTTTTAGGGCATTAGAATTGTTCTACATGATCTTGCAATAATGGATACAGCCCATTTTAAATTTCATCAAAACCTATAAAAGGGTATGGCCCAAAATGTAAACCATAATGTAATCCATTGACCAAGTTTAATAGTAATGCTTTAATATTTGTACATCAATTGTAATAAATGTATCATCCACATGTAAATTGTTATTAATATAAGTGAGTGCAAAGGGAGAGGCCATTAGATATATGGGAATCCTTTATATTTTCTTCAAGAATTTTCTGTAACCTAAAGCTTCTTTGAAGATAAAATGAAAAAAACAAGATACTGGGGTAATATATGGAAGAAAATGTCACTGTACATACTAGACAACAGATCTTACAGTGATGAAAGATACAAGGTATAAAAAATTTTTATATTTTTTCAGTTTTTAAATTTGTATTTAATTTTTTAAAAATATTAGCATTTCATTATCTTATTAATTCTATTTTGTTGACTTCATTTTGGAGAGGTTTTGGATCACAAAAGGGTCACAGCTGTGGCAGAGGAGGATCACTGGTGTGGTGTATCAGAGATGGGGTCATGTATGGGAAGGATGCACCTGGGGCATGCATCTAAGTCATATGGATATGTTCAAGTATTCATAGGATGTTGTCTCAGCGTGTGAAGACTCACACAATGCCTGAAAGTGTATTGAATTCCCATCCTGGGTAGTTCTGATACATTCTATAATAGGATGGCAAGAATCCTCCAAGTATAATGGCAATGCCTAGTGAAGGAAGACAGACCATTATGCCAGGCCCTTGATATTGAAGTTTGTACTTATGTACCTTTTCTTGTGAAAAGAAGAATTACCCAGTATTAAAGATTGCACAAGAGTTACCTCCTGAAAGCTTCCTTGTTGCTCAAATGTGGCCTCTCTCTAAGCTAAAGTTAGAATATAAACACACTGCCTTCCCCCCCCAGCATGAGTCATGGCTCCTGGGGTGAGCCTCCTTGTCACTGAGGGATTATTTCCAAGAGCCAACTAGCAATGCATCTGGAAAAATACCTTTAGCAAAGGGGGAAGTATTAAATACAACTGAGTTTTTATGGCTAAGAGATTTCAAAATGAGTTGGGAGGTCATTCCTTAGGTTACACTTATGCACATCTCAACAGGTTCTCATTGACTGCCACGGTAAACAGTGCCTCAAACAGTGGGGCTCCTGAGGGCTCTAGAGACATCTAGACATTATAAGCATGGCAGACAATTTCAGGAATCTGGCACCCTGTCAGTGGGCCTTACTTTGTAATTTATGCTCCCCAGTGTAACAGAGTTAGACTTATTTATAATTTCCCTATACATGGCCCTTCTGCCCCTTTTATTTGGACTTATAATTAGCACTGCACTTGCTAAATATGTGTCCCAAAGCCTCAAATCTTTGGTCTGTTCATATATCAGTTGAGCCCCAAATCTCAGCAGAGATGTAACACCTATTCTCCAGTTCATTGGACTCATCCAAGAAAACTAACAAGGAGATGATGATGGACAACACACATCCCAAGGAACAGAGAGTATCTGCAACTCTAAGCAAGATAGTCCCATTCATATGCCCCATGGGATACAAGCCCCCTCTCAATAAGAAATAGAGTGGGCATATTATCATCAATATAATGGACAAGTATGTTGTCTTGTGGGAGGGAGAGATGACCAATGTCCCTGCAGACAATATTATGACATAAGGCCAGAGAGTTGATGTACCACCACGGTAGGACAGTGAAGGTATATAGCTACACTGGCCAGCTAAATGCAAACTTTTTCTTCTGGTTTTTCAAATGGCAATTGAGAAAAAAACATATCACAGAGCAATAACTGCATACCAGGTACCAGGGAATGAGTAAATTTGCTCAAGCAATGATATTACATATGGATCAGTAGCTGAATTGGAGTCACCACCTTGTTAATTTTATTATAATCCACTCTAATCCTCCAAGATTCATTTGCTTTTTGTACAGGCCAAATAGGAGAGGTGAATGGGGATGTGTTGTGAATCCCCACTTCTCCACACTTCAGTGCAAATGCCAAAAATGTTCAAACAGTTTTATGAATGGGTAAGAGGTATTTTTTTTGAGAATCTGTGAGAAGCTTGATAGAAAAGGCCTAGATTGCTTTGAAGACACTGCTGGTAGTAATTTGGACCCTAAAGATATTCTGATGAAGCCTTAGAAAGAAATGATAGCTGGAAGGAAACTAATCCTTGTTTTAAAATTGCAGAGGACTTGGCAAAATAGACCGCTGATGTTAGATGGAGGGCAGAATATAAAAATGATGAGCTTGGGAGAGGCAAGATGGCATCGGTTTAGGAGGGCACTCGCTGACTAGCTCTCTGAGGACGGCCGATTGTGGGCAGGGTCCTGCCCGGGGGTCTGTGCTGTGGGCACATGGAACGAGAAACTTGGGACATCTGGCTGCAGGCAGATGGATGGTGTGGAGTGATCAGTAGAGATTCGTGAGTTTTAAGCCTTCCTGTGGTGGTTAACACAGACAGCTGAGCCCCACCCACAGGGAAAAAGGCTGGTTTGAGCCGCGAATCCCACACCTGTGATTCGCGCTCCAGGTGTGAGGGAGCATTCTCCGAGAGAGGGAGGGTTCTGACAGAAGTTGGAGAGGGGTTTAACTTCTGTGGATTTGGCTGCCTGGACCCCACCCCATATCTTTGGGGAGCAGATAAGCCAGCTTGAAGCAGCGCCAGGCTGAGGGGAGAGGCGAATCTGCTGAGGAAACCTGATTCACCCATCAGCCCGCTGACACTGAGGCTTGGCTCCAGAGGGGGTGGAGTCAGCCAATTTTATCGCTCTGCACTGACGAGCATCAGAGTTTCAGCTCTGCTGGAGAGGCCAGAAAGTGGCAAGTGCTTGATTAGTTTCCATGAGCCTATTTAGGGTCCCCTCGGTGAAGGGGGTGGTCTAAGAGAGGACTTCTTTTGGGTCCATTATATCATGAAAAAAAAAAAAAAGAAGACAGTCACTTTAAAAAATGAATTCTTTTTAATTTAGTTTAATACCTAAAATCTGCCTCAAAATCTGTGAATAGAACCCTGCAGGGAAATTGATTGATAAATACAAGCAGGCTGAGAGGATCCACAAGGACACTAGAAGGAACACTTCCTCTTTAGCTTTGTTTGACTGTTGCTTGTGTGGTTCTTTGGTTTTTCTCTGTTTATTTGTTGTCAATTGCTTTTCTTTCCGCTTTCCTTACACCCTTTCTTTTTTCCTTCATTTTTTTTTTTAAATAGGTGCTGCTAGCTTGCCTATTCTTTGCTGTGCTTCTTCTTCAGCGATTTCCCATTCTCTGTCTATATTGATTTTGGTATCCCAAGCTATCTCTTTTTTTTTTCCAAGCTATCTCTTATCTTTCCATCATCTTTCTGCCTTCTGTTTTCTGTTGTTGTTCTTAGACACCACATTTTTTCATAAGACCACAACTTAAGGGTGTCATTTTCTATTCTATCTATTTTGTTTTCTTCTTTTTTGAAAATTAATATTAACTTTTTCCTTTTAGCCCTTCCTTTACTCTTTCTCTCCCTCCTCATCATTCTAGCCTTCTAAATCATTATATATATATACCTCTATTTTGTTTCCGAGTCCATTGTAGGTACTCCACTTTTTTTCTTATTACTCTACACTACTTACATGAGTTAAATATTCATTTCACTAAGTCTTATTTGGCCCCTCTTCTAACTTTTATCAATATTACTGTAATCCTTCTTCCTTTCTCATAACTTTCAATTCCTCTGGCACTAATATTTGTCTTCAAGGTAACAGAGAAAGAAGAAAGGAAATAAAATAAGAAGAAAAAGTGTCAAAGAGAAAATTTAAGATACACACTGAACCACCAGGTAATAAAACTCTAGAGGAGAGAGAGAAGCTAACCAACTGAATAAACCAATCAAGATAAAATGATGACAAGAGGGCAAGAAAAAATTACAAACCACACTGAGAAACAGGAAGACATGGACCAGTCCAATGAACAAACTAAAAACCAGGAAGAGATGCAGAACATCGAACAACTACTCAAAGCTTTCCAAACAAATATCATGGACCAACTTAAAGAAGAGAAGACAGAAATTAAGACTATAAAGAAGACACTGGGAGAACATACTGAAGAAATTGTAAACATACACAAAAAGATAAAGGATATGATGGTGATCAATGGCACATTCCAAGAAATCAAAAAGATGCTGGATTCACATAACAGCAGATATGAATAGGCAGAAGAAATAATAAGTGATGTGGAAGACAATACAGCTGAAATCAAACAGATAGTAGAACAGACAGACAAAAAGATAGAAAAAATGCAGCAGGGACTGAGGGATTTAACTGACAACACAAAATGCACAAACATACACATTATGGGCATCCCAGAAGAAGAGAAGGGAAAGGGAACAGAAGGAGTGTTAAAGGAAATAATGGCTGAAAACTTCCAAACCGTATTGAGAGAGATGGATGTGCAGATCCAGGAAGCAAAGTGCATCCCAAACAGTATAAATCCCAAGAGGCCAATTCCAAGACATATACTTGTCAAAATGTCCAATGCTCAATACAAAAAGAAAATAGTCAAGGCAGCAAGAGAAAAGAGAACCATCATATACAAGGGAAGCACAATAAGATTAAGTGCTGATTTCTCATCTGAAACCATGGAGGAAAGAAGACATAGTCAAAGTACTAACAGAAAAAAACTTCCAGCCAAGAATTCTCTATCCAGCAAAACTGGCATTCAAAAATGATGGAGAGTTCAAAATATTCACAGATAAACAGAAATTAAGAGAGTATGTCAATAAGAAACCAGCACTTCAAGAAATACTAAAGGAAGTTATAGAAGTTGAAAGGAAAAAACAAGGTAGAGAGATTTGGAGGACAGTTTAAAAACAACTAAAATGAAAAAAAAAACAGAAACAAAAGAACTTATGACATACATTAACCCAAATAAAATATGGCTAAAGTAAGAAATTCGTTGTGAGTAACAACACTGAATGTTAATGGATTAAATTCACCACTCAAGAGACACAGATTGGCAGAATGGATAAGGAAATATGATCCATTTATATGCTGTCTACAAGAAACCCACCTTCGACCCACGAATACAAGGAGGCTGAAAGTGAATGGCTGGAAAACAATTTTACAAGCTAACAATAGCCAAAAAGGGCAGGAGTAGCTATTCTTCTATGACACAAAATAGACTTTAAATGCAAAACTATTGTAACAGACAAAGATGGACACTATATATTAGTAAAAGGGGTAATCTCTCAAGAAGAGAGAACAATCAAAAACATTTATGTACCTAATTGGGGTGCCTCAAAATACGTAAGGCAAACTCTGGAAAAACTAAGTGCAGAAATAAATGCCTCTACAATTATAACAGGGGACTTTAATACAGCATTATCATCATTAGACAGAACATCTAGAGAGAGAATCAATAAAGAAACAAAGGCTCTCAACAATACATTAGAGGACCTGGACTTAATAGACATATACAGAACAATACACCCAAATACACTAGGATTTACATTCTTATCGACTGCACATTGATCTACTCCAAGATAGACCACATGCTAGGCTACAGAAAAACTCTCACTGAATTCAGAAAGATTGAGACTATACAAAGTAATTTCTCTGACCAAAATGGAATCAAATTGGAAATCACTAAGGGCCAGAGAAACAGGTTAGGGACAAGGATATGGAAGTTAAAAACCCACTCTTAGACAAACACTGGGTCAAGGAGGAAATCTCAAAAGAAATCAGTAACTACCTTGAAACTAATGAAAACAACAACACAACATATCAAGACCTATGGGATGAAGCCAAAGCTGTCCTGAGAGGGAAGTTGATAGCCATAAATACATATATTAAAAAAGAAGAAAGAGCTAAAATTGAAGACCTAACCGCACACTTGAAGGAAATGGAAAAACAACAACAAACTAAACCTAAAGGAAGTAGAAAGAAGGAAATAACAAAGATTAGAACAGAACTAAATGAAATAGAGAATAAGAAAGCACTAGAAACAATAAACAAAACCAAAAGTTGGTTCTTTGAGAATATCAATAAAATTGACAAACCCTTAGCCAGACTAACAAAGAAAAAGAGAGAACAGATGCAAATACACAAAATAAAGAATGAGCAAGGGCATATCACTACTGACCCCACAGAAATAAAGAGAATCATAAGAGGATACATTGAAAAATTATATGCCAACAAGAATGATAATTTAGAGGAAATTGTCTAGTTTCTAGAAATGCACAAACAGCCTACATTGATGAAAGCAGAAACTGATGAACTCAACAGTTCAATTATAAGTAAAGAGATAGATTCAGTCATCAAAAACCTCCCAACTAAGAAGAGCCCAGGACCAGATGGCTTCACAGCTGAATTCTACCAAACATTCCAGAAAGAGCTAACACCAATTCTGCTTAAGTTCTTCCAAAAACAAGTAGAAGGAATATTGCCTAACTCATTCTACGATGCCAACATTACCCTAATACCAAAACCAAACAAAGATACCACTAGAAAGGAAAATTACAGACCAATTTCTCTAATTTACCTAGATGCTAAAATTCTCAACAAAATACTTGCTAATGGCATTCAACAACATATCAAAAGGATTATACACCATGACAAAGTGGGTTTCATCCTGGGTATGCAAGGATGGTTCAATATAAGAAAATTAATCAATGTAATACATACATAAACATATTGAAAGAAATAAATCACATGATCATCTCTATAGATGCAGAAAAAGCATTTGACAAATGCGGCATCCTTTCCTGACAAAAAAAATGCAAAACATAGGTATAGAAGGAAACTTTCTGAATATGATAAAGGGAATATATGAAAAGCCCAAAGCTAACATCATCTTCAATGGTGAAATCATAAAAGCCTTCCCTCTGTGAATGGGAACAAGACAAGGTTGCCCACTATCACCACTCCTATTTAACATTGTCTTACCAGTACTTGCTCTAGCACTGAGGCAAGAAAAGGATATAAAAGGAATCCAGATTGGAAAAGAAGAAGGAAAAATTTCATAATGTGCAGACAACATGATCCTAGACAAAGAAAGCCCAGAGAAATCTACAACAAAGCTTCTAGAACTTATAAAGGAGTTCAGTAATGTTGCAGGCTATAAGATCAATGCCAAAAATCAGTAGCATTTCTCTACACCAATAACGAGCAATCTGAGGAGGAAATTTAAAAAATACCATTTACAATAGTAATTAAAAGAATCAAATACCTAGGAATAAACTTAACTAAAGATGTAAAGGACTTATATACAGAAAACTACACAACACTGTTAAAGGAAATCAAAAAAGACTTAAATAAATGGAAAAATATTCCCTGTTCATGGATAGGAAGACTAAACATCATCAAGATGTCTATCCTACCCAAATTAATCTACAGATTTAAGGCAATCTCAATAAAAATCAACACTATATTTTTTAAGGAACTGGAAAAACTAACCACAAAATATATTTGGAAAGGTAAGAGGCCCCGAATTGCCAAAGACATATTGAAAAGGAAAAATGAAGTTGGACGTATCACATTACCTGACTTTAAAACATACTACAAAGCTATAGTGATCAAAACTGCATGGTACTGGCACAAGGATAGAACAACTGACCAATGGAACTGAATTGAGAGTTCTGATATAGATCATCGCATATACAGTCATCTGATATTCGCAAGGCCACCGAGACCACTCAGTTGGGATAGAATGGCCTCTTTAACAAGTGGTGCTTGGAGAACTGGATATCCATATCCAAAAGAATGAGAGAAGAATACCATCTCACACCTTATACAACAATCAACTCAAGATGGATCAAAGATCTAAATATAAGAGCCAAAATCATAAAGACCTTGGAAGATAATGTAGGGAAGCATCTACAGGACCTTGTAATAGGAAATAGTATCATGAACTTCACAGCCAAATCACGAGTAGCCAGAGGAAAAATAGATAAATGGGATCTCCTCAAAATTAAAAACGTCTGCACCTCAAAGGACGCTATTAAGAAAATAAATAGGGAGCCTTCACAATGGGAGAAAATATTTGGCAACTATATATCTGACAAGAGCCTAATATCATGCATATATAAAGAAATCCTACACCTTGACAATAAAAAGTCAAACAACCCATTTAAAAAATGTGCAAGTGACCTGAAAAGACAGTTCTCCAAGGAAGCAATACAAATGGCAAAAAAGCACATGAAAAAATGCTCGACATCACTAGCTAATCGGGAAATGCAAATCAAAACCACAATGAGATACCATCTTAAACCCATCAGAATGGCAGCTATTAAAAAACAGCAGACTCTAAGTGTTGGAGAGGATGTGGAGTAATAGGAACCCTAATCCCCTGCTGGTGGGATTGTGGAATGGTCCAGCCACTGTGGAGGACATTTTGGAGGTTCCTCAGAAAACTAACAATAGAGCATCCGTATGATCCAGCGATTCCACTGCTGGGTATATACACAGAAGAATTGAAAGCAAAGACATGAACAGATATATGCACACCAATGTTCATAGCAGCATTGTTCACAATTGCCAAAAGTTGGAATCAGCCCCAGTGCCCATCAACAGATGAATGGATAAGCAAAATGTGGTACATACATACAATGGAATATTACTCAGCTGTATGAAGGAATAAAGTGCTAACGCACGGAATAACATGGGTGAATCTTGAAGACCTTATGTTGAGTGAAGCAAGCCAGGCATTGAAGGACAAACAGTATATGACCACACTGATTTGAATTGAGGAAACTGAGCAGTCTCTGAGAAGCATTGTCTGAAAGGTAGGTTAATGAGGGAGAGAAAGAGAAGAGTAGGTTGTGGGCCATCACCCATATGGACATAATCTATGGTAAAGTGAGAGATTATAGATCCATATTGAAGGATAGGACAGATGGGGAGTAATATTACTGGGTTTGGTGGTGCAGGGTTCACAGGTGGGTAGATTAGGAAGGGCAGGTTAGAATACCCAGGGCATGTAACAATGAATCTTGTCATTCCATGAGTCAAGACAGGGGAGTATCATATGCGCCAGGGGGATGCGGAGGAAGGAACAGAAAAGATCAAATGGGTATTTAGTGGTCATGGGAAATGTTTTTCATTACCTTACAGTAATGGACACAGGACATGATAAATATCATCAAAAATTATTAAACTGTACAGTCTAAATTGTAAACTATACTGTAAACCATTGACAATTTTTAGTTGCTATATTTCACTATCTGTATAACAGTTATAACAATGCTAACATCCATTAAAAAAAAGATTTTAATATGGGGTCGGGAAGGGGGAGGGAGGTTGGATATGTGGAAGTTTCTAGTATCTTTGTGTGACTTTGCTGTGACCTAAATCTTCTTTGAAAATTAATGAAAATTTGGGAGACACTGGGGAATGAGAGGGGAAGGTGTCAAGTTACACAGGACATCCAATAATGCACTGATAAAAGTAAAAAAGAATACTTTTTAAAAGGGAATTTTTTTTGTTTTTTCCCATTTTTTTGAATGTCCCAATCCGCTAATTATATTTTATTTTTGTTTTTTTATCCTGAGTTTCCTTGTATTTTATCTCTTGCATTTAAGATTATCATTATTATTTCATTTTCCTATTAACTGTATTTGGTTATTATATGGGCTTCATCTTCAAGGAAGGTTTAGATCACAGACGGGTTACAATGGGGGCTGCAGAGGATCATTGGTGGGTGGTGTCTGGCATGGGGGATTCATGGTAGGAAGTTCATCTGAATATACATGAAAAATATATAAAATTGTTCAAATGATCATGGGATGGTGCATGGTCATGGTGGGTAGACAATTACTCAATAAATGAGGGAATCTGAATTCCCAGCCTGGAGAGCTCTGCCACATTCTCCAAGGGAGCAACAACAGTCCCCTGAGTGCAGGGGCAGTGTCTGGCAAAAGAGGATGGCCCACTGATG
>JAQZBX010012357.1:0-11613 GCA_029593785.1 Cabassous unicinctus
AAGGTTGTGTCTGTCAATTCCCTTTTCTGAACTCTCATGGCTCCTCAGTGAGTAAGAGTGAGAGGACACACATCACAGGTACATTGTCAAGGCCTAAGCAGATAACCTATGGAAAGTGTTCACACAGGTCTGATGAGCTGATAGAGGTGTAGGGCCTGATCAGATTCTTTTCCTCCCCCTGGTTAGATGCATCTATAACGGCCTTTACATACCATCTTCCCAGAGTCAGACATATTTCCCATTTGCAAAGAGTGCTGCAGAATCCATCCTGGAGATGCCCATCTGATTTCTTCTAATGGCAGGGTTCTCTGGGCTTTCAGAGAATTGCTACAGACTCAGTGTGACATGTGGAACAGTGATCATGGAGTTCAACTGAAAAATAAATGCTGGCTGCCTACATGTGTAGGGACATTGCAAAATTCATGTTGGTTGGAGGAATGCAGCAGAAAAAATCCCTGCCTGTTGAACTTCCATTCCACTAGGGAGTCAGACACCTATACTTGATCTCATGAGCATGAGGGTGAAGAGCATATTGATCTTGTGCATTCATGGCTCTCTCTAGGTATGAGCAAGTCCTGCTAGTCACTCAAGGAGATGAAAGCACTCTGGACCAAATAAAACTGTGAGTGGTTATGGGTCAGAACCAAGAGCTCCAAACTCGACAGTTGAATAGAAAGTGTGCAGTGGGGGTAGTGGCTGAGATGTGCAGGTCAGATCCCTGTGTCACCAAATCAGATATTTCCTATCTTGGTTTGATTTTTCCTTACCTTCACCATCTTGTACATGGAATCTATGGTCTTAGGAAAGTAGATGCTTTGAGAAAACTTTTACCCATTCAGTTAAGAGTGCTGAGCTGTAGGCAAGGTGAAGTAAGACAGTGTCATGCCAACAAAAAAACAACATGAGGGCGATGTGACACTCACAGTCCCTCAAAAAATATGGCAGCTCTTGGTGTCTTGGCCTCAGGCTGAGGTACGGTTAGGATCCGGATGATGGGACAGGTGGTCCCCATTTCTCAGGTATTTAAGAGCACATAATTTTCAAAAACAGTGCAATGATCAGGGCAGTCACTGCCTGTCCCTGATTTTTTGCAACCCAGATACCTTTGTGGTTGGAGCAGGGAAGACAGATATCTCTCAGGGGCTCAGACGTAGGTAAAATTTGTTCATATATTGGACAGGAGCCTTCTATGATTGACAATGCTCAATCCTCAGCTAGGGTACAGTCATTCACTACCAGGACTGAGAGTTTTGGGGGAGTGGGTGCAGGGCCTTGGGATGGTCAGGGTCATGCACAGAAGCCCTCCACAAATACACATATGGATGCCTTCAGAAGGGAAAGTGGGTTGAAAGGGACAGCCTCTCTGATCTGCTGTCTACATTACTCTCACAGTGCCATTGGCTCTATGCTCAGAATCTGGGTGAACCATCCCAGTGGGGACTTCTTCTGGCCTCAGTGCCCTCCTATTCCCAAGGACCTGATGGCCTCCATGGATATTAAAATTTTTGCCTTGCCTTTTCAAAGGAGGTTCCATACTGCCCATGTCTATCTTGAAATTCATCAGTTAAGGGAGTCAAAACCAGAAGGTGAGCAATTCTGGGAGTGGGTGCCTGTGAGCCTGAGCAGATGGTATGGGGTAATAATCTACGTTGGATCTCCATTGCTGAGGTTGTCCAGCAGTAATCGGAACTTCAGAAGGGACATTAGTTGGACCTCTACCTAGGAAAGTTTCCTGGTGTGGGTGTGGTGGGTTTGGGTTTTTTGGAACTGAAGTGTTTAGGGATATTTTGTGCCTTTGAAATGGCACCTGGAAACTATCAAGCTGGTGAAACCTCCTCCTCTTCCACCTCTAGTGCCAACCCCATTGCCTGCCCTTACCTTATCTCCTGCTCCTGCTCCATCACCAGCACATGAAGATTTAGAGCCCCTTCCAACTGTGTATTTTGGACCAGCTTTGGGGTTAGAGCAAAGTTCATGCTGCAATATTGAGTCTGTAGCCCTGAGAGTGCATTCAATGTCTGCTCACAATGTAGTGGCACAAATACCATGAGGGCCAGGTCTGGAGTTGATACAACAACATTCTTGGCTCCAGGATCACTGCTCCCAGGAGAGTTTTCTGATGAGCTGGAGACAGCCTGAGAAACAAATGAAGCCTTAGATCTACTTCATCCTGGGCCAGCCCAAGAGAAGGAAACTTCCTTCCCTCTGCCTGAGAAGGCCATTTATTTTCTCTTCTTAACATTTTTTCCCAGTATTTTATATTTTTCATGGTTGTATTGATTTTTTCATTTTAAGTACATTTTAAATTTATTTCCTTATTATCCTGTTGTAGTGTGTTTATCATTGTCTTTGGTACTTGCAACATTGAACAACCATCATCACTGTCAGGTCCAGAACCTGTCTTCACCCCTAAGTGGAACCTCACCCTACTGGACATTCACTCTCCATTCTCACCTCATTTATATGCTGAGAACCACTAATCTGCTTCTTTACCTTGTACCTTCATGTCCGGGGCCCTGCTTTCTGCATGTGGATAGTCTTAGGACCTAACTCAGATTCAAGCTCAGTCACGGAGTCTTTATAATTTTTTGATGGTTAGGGACAGTGCAGCTCAAGGAGGTTAAGAGATCAGCTGGAATGTCAGGGAATAGGTACTGGAACACAAACCAGGGCTCCCAGCCAGACCAGGTGTCTATTTCTTATTCACCTCTTTGTGGCTGGGACCCTTCCATCTTCTGCTCCGTGCCAAGTGCTCAATTTCACACACCTTTTCCAGTTCTGGCAGTGTCTGTTCAGGAGAAGATTGTTGCCTTGTTGATATTATATGTCCATAATCAAGCTGGTGGTGAACATTGTCCCTGAAACATCATGAAAATTGTCCACAAGATCTCCCCACACCAAGTAGGGCTTGTGGGCATCCAGGGGGAACAATCCAGGTAGGTTGGAGGTCTTGGTCCTCCTGAGGATGTCAGGGGTGAATGCCCAATTTGGCCAGGTGCTTATGGGGATGCCCATCCAGGGAATATCCCTGGACAGAACCTGTTGCGGGAGCATGGAATGCTCCAGGCAATACTCCAGGACTCCCAAAGAAACTGGGATTCTTATGCCTTGGCATGGAAAAGCCATAGACCTTATTTAAGATTTTCACAATTTTAATTTAGCTAATACCTCAAATCCACTCAATTTTTTGAGGCACCTTCCTTTCCTAATTCAGTACCAGGACTCTTTTTTCTCTCCAAGTGAATTTGTATTTTACATTCAATTAGATAATTTTCTGCCCTGAGCTGTAACTTTTGACTTTTGTGACAGGAGACTAAGAGCTACATTTTCTCCATTCTTGCTGCAAAGCTTCTTTCTACAATTCTAGTTTTATTTATTTTATCTTTAAAGAAATCCCAACTTATTTTTTAAAAATTTTAATTGACTCTTAGTTTATGGAGGTCTTTATTGTGTTCACAGGCTTAAGCTCTTTTGATAGGTTGTAACGATGAAGCCCTTAAGAGTCACTAAGCAAAGAGACATCTTGCCATGATCTCTCCTTCCCCACATGAGGGCTGCAATAAAGACTTAAGAGCTTTCCAGTGGGGTGGACTAGAATATGTGAAATTGTGTGCAAGGAACAGTGGGGCAGGAAATCAAAGAAGGGTTTTGTAAACACCTTTAAGACTGGGAGGTTAGAACAGGAACTCTTAATATTCATCAGTTAAGGTCAAATTGAATCAGGCAGGAAGGCATGGGATCCTGTGAAAGGCTTCCCAAAAGTCCCAGAGCTATGTGAGCTGCCCACTGGCAAAGGCCATTACAGGACAATGAATGGGCCCAAGTGGATCTTACCTGGAAACCAGCCTACTGCCAAGTCTGTCCTCCCTTGCTGTTGGCTGCCTTTGCGCCTAGTGCACAGCAGTTGGTCATTTAGGAGAGGAGCTTTCCATGGGTAGCTGGAGGAAAAGCAGCTGGGATCTGTGATTGAGAGGGATGCACTGGTCCCAGCAGCAGGTTAGACTCAAATGCCCAAGGCAGTCATAAGGATGGGTAGAAACCATCAAAACTTCCAGTAAAAAGTTTTGTATCAAGGTCCTCCATTGGTCAGGCATCAAATGTTCACTCTTGGGACAAGATGGAGGCTGGAGGGAAGGGAAGGTGTCCTACATAGCTGAGCATCTGCATGTTTGGGAAGAGTGAGGAATATGATTATGATCAGGGTGAGGATCCACAGACTGATACATGGTTGATGGGTGGGCTTCCCAGCAGAAGGTAGAGAAGAGGTTGGCTGTGGGGAGAGAGCTACGTAGATCTGTAAACAGGCAAGAGGGGTTGGTTGAGAGAGGTTCTGGTGAGCACCAAAGAAAAGCAAGCACATCAACAGATCAAAGAGGAAATTAGGCCCATTGCCTATAATATGGCTTCAGTACTCAGGCTAATTGGGATGGAGGGCTTAGCTCCAGAAACAAGAGAAAGGGCCAGGTCAAGGACAAGGACATAGGCCAGAGGGAGTCCCATGGCCCTATCAACTGGGATCTAATTATCCTGAGTGTGCAGGGAGATGGGCTCTCAGGACAGAGGGTAGGGACCAGATGCCAGTGAAAGTGTGCCCTGGGGGTTCTCCAGAATCCCAAAGATGACAGAGTATTTATGCACTACTATCTGACTTCAATGTAGGTTCAAACATGACAATGTACTGGCTGACTGATGGAAGCCTCAGGATGGGATGACTGGCTACAATTTATCCAATCCTGGCCACTCATCAGGAAGGCGTAACAGCTGAAGAACAAGGGGTAGGGGTTAGTGGTCCCCATTGAATAAATAATCTTCAATATTTAATCCTGTCCTGCCATTTTATGGGATCTTAATGCTCAGCAAAGCAAAGAGCCCCCAGGGGTATACTGAGCCATTGCTGGGTCCCTAGAGAGAGTGAATGAACAAGCATACTGGGTATGGACCAGAAGCTGAAAAATCTACCATTGCTTCTTCAACAATGGTTTTGAATATAGGGGATTTCATTTGAGCAGAGCTTTAAATCAAATTTTAACTGACAATAGTAAGTCTGAAAAGTGTTCTTTCTCAAAATTTTCAAAGCAATGTGTTAATTGACTTTTATATCTTCAGGTAGCAATAAATCATCTCTACTGCCTCTCTATTGTCCCTTGCTGATCTGTCAAATGGACAGGAATTTCATGGGCTTGGGCTGCCATGTGACCAATGGTCACATGTGGTTTTGCTCCCCAAGTTAGAGCCTATTTCTGGGCTGAGTTCTGCATCAATGCAGGATGTGACTCTAGGGCCTCCTGGGCAGCTTCCACACAGTTGGCAAGACCAGCCTTCCTCAGGGAAGAGCTATGTGGGGTTGGTCACCTGTCCACAGATCTGTGACAGATCCAAGCAGTTTCCTTGAGTTCAGGAGTTGGAGTTGGGAGCCTAAGGACAAGGATGTGACTACAGTTTACAGGGCAGCTTGCTCGAGGGAGGGAGTTGGAGGCAGTGCAGAGAGCTACCCTTGGTTAGAGAAAGTCAGAAAGAGAGAGAGCATGTTCTAGAGTTCTGCAGGTGTTGCCCAGTGGGCTTCAAAAAAGGACAAGCCGAACAATGCTCAGAGTTCATAAAGGATGGGGAATAGTTCATGTTCTCACCAGTCAGGTTGGAAAAATCTCATAATTCAGGTGGTATCAGGTAGAGTACTCAGAGGCTTGCCTCACTTGAGGATTAATTTGTATGAAATAAATATTGTAAAACATATCAATAATTGTATATTACTTCAAAACGAGTAGAATTAACAAATAAATTCAGCAAAATGGCAGGTTACAAGATAAACATGCAAAAAGCAGTTGTCTTTCTAAAAATCAAAAATGAACTATCTGAAATTGAAATTAAGAAAACAATTCCATTATATTAGCATCTGACAGAATAAAATATTTTGGAATAAATTTAAACAAGAAAATGAAAGGTACACTGATAAATACAAAACCCTGAAATAAGAAATTTAAAACGACTAAAAAATGGGGGAAAAAACCCTGTTTCATGGATAGAAAATCAAATATTATTAAGTTGTCAATGATACCCCAAATGAACTATAGATTTAATACAAAACCTTAAGAAATTTAGCAACATTTTTTCATTAAGGGGGAAACCTATTATCAAATCCTGTAGAAATCAAATAACCCTGAATAGTCAAAACAATTTTTAAATAGAATAACAAAATGGAGAATGACACTTCTTTTTTTTTTAACTTAATTGTGTACATTTCCTAATTAAAAATATAAAATAAATAATTAAAAACTAAGAATTAAACACAGATGAGTAAATACGTTTCTCAATTAAATGTACTGGATACAAATAAATTTTCTTTTGAATCAGACAATATGTTACACAATATATTTGGTTCATAGTAACACAATTTTACATTATTTTTCCTTTTGTGTCTGGCTTGCTTCATTCAACATAACATCCTCCAGGTTCATCCATGTTGTCATATGCTTTATGACTTCATTTCTTCTTACACCTGCATAATATTCCATCAAATGATACTACTTAATTTCAAATTTTACTACAAGCCACAGGCATCAAACTAGTGTGGTTATGGGCTAGACATAAACATATAGAACAAGGGAAAAGAATTGGGCATCCAGGAATTAACCTGCACACTCAGGGTTTGGTGATGGTGGTCACGGGAAGCAAGTATATACAATGGGAAAACAATTGTCCCTTTAAACAAGGGTGTCAGGAAACCTAGATGTCCACATGCCTCTACCTATACTATCAATAAATATGAACTCAAAATGTTTCAGGAACCTAAACTTTAGAGCTAAAATCTGAACACTCTAGAAGAAAACATAGGGAAATCTCTCATGACCTTGGATTAGGCAGTGATTTTGCAGAAATAACACCCAAAACATGAACACCAAAAAAGCAAAAAGAGATAAAATGAATAAAAAACAGCTTTTTAAATTCAAAGGTCATTATCAGGAAATTGAAAAGACATCTTATAGAATGGGAGAAATTCCACCTGATAAAGGATTAATATCAGGAACACGTAACACTTCCATCTATACAAGAAAAAGTTGAAAAATACAATTTAAAATGGGAAGAGGGCTTAAATAGACATTTCTCCAATGAAGATGTTCAAACAAGCATATGAACAATGACTCGCAGAATAGTCATTAGGGAAATGCCCCTCAAAGCCACTGTGAGGCACCACTCCACTCTCACTGATGGCTGTTATTTTAAAAAATTCATGGAATGGGCCTTTTCCATCATCTCCCTGATACCTGTCCTAGATGAGTCTAATGAACTGGTGAGTAGGTGTTGCAACTCTGCTGAAATTCAGGGCTCAACAGCACATGTAAAATAACAAGTGTTAGCAGAGATGTGGAGAAATTGGATCCATTACATTTTGTTGGTAGTGATGTACAGCTTCTTGAATATTAGTTTGGCTGGACCCCAGAAAGTCAAGTATAAAATTAACTTATGAACCAACATTCCCACTTCTAAGTATATATTCCCAGAAATTGAAAGCAGGGACTGAAGTATATATTTATACACCATTGTTCACAGTACCACCATTCTCAACAGCCAGAGAGCAACCTGGGTATCAAGGAGACGATCAAGCAGATGAAAGCATGGGAAAAAATGTTGTTTTTACATACAAAGGAATATTGTTCAGCCAATAAATGATAAAGTTGTGATACATTGCACAGCAGGAATGAACCTTGAAGACATCATCTTGAGTGGAATAAGACAGAAATGCAAGGAGATTTATAATTTCACTTATAAGAACTACCCAGATTAAGCAAATTTATGGAGACAGAAAATAGAGTACAGGTTACCAGTGTCATGAGTGGAAGCAGAATGGAGAGTCATGACTTAATATGTACAGGGTTTCATTCTGGTATGCTGAAAGTTTCAATGTGGATACTGGTGATGGTAGGACCTCATTGTGAATGAAATTAACGCCACTGAATTATATTCTTGAAAGCTGTTAAAATGGGAAGTTTGAGTTCTTTAAAACTCACTCCAATTAAAAGTTTAAACATTGCTATATTTATAATAACTTGAAATGATATTTTGGATATATTGAATGAAATAAAGTATATACTTATAATTAATTTTACCTGCTTATTTTTAGTTTTTTGTATAGTGGTTAATAGCTAATATGAAATTATGTATGGAGCTGTCATATTTCTCTTTTGTAGGAAAGGAGTAGAGTGTGCTTAAAGCACAAACACACACACACACCCATTTGCAGTATGCCTCAAAAATTTCTGGAAGAGTTGACAGGAAATCCTTAACAACGCTTAACTCTGGGGTAACGTACTAGAGATCTGAGTTGGAAGAAAATTTACTTTGTGTGAAATTTTATAATGTTTAACAAAAGACCAGAGTCTGTAGGATGGTAGGACTAATGCTAAGAGATATAAAAATATGGGCACAGGGCCAGTGCTTTACAATTTGTAAAGGGCTTTCTTATACATCATTTCTTATGCCCCATGCTGTAAAGTAAAAGGAGAGTGTGAAAATAAAATACTTGGCAAGATGATATTTTCATGAGATGTTTTCATCAGTTAAAAATTCATGAATTTAGGTAGTCTAAACCACATATGCATAGGAGTTGCCATAAGACCAAAAGAGGAGATTATAGAGGGTAAATGTGGAAACTTAAAGGAAATATTGAATTGGTGACTTTGGGGTTACCTGGTGGGTAAAAGACATTATTGTTACATTTTTTATTAGTATAATTATAATAATTATTATTGCATGTATTATAATTGCATTTATCCTTTCAGGAACTGTCGGTGGCATTTCTTGTATTTATCAGTCTCCCTCCTTGACCATACTCTTGACAAAGAGCTTTCTCAGAAGGTGACCTGTACTAATCACTGTCAGCCGTCATTTGCTAGATTCCTTGTAGAGTGTTAGCCTCATTCTCACGATATCCCTCTTTTGTTTTCCTTCTAATTTTTTATTTATAGAGATATGATATGCCAGGTTATTAGCTGCAACTTTGCATTTAAGAATTTGACAAGGCACAAAAGATCAGGGAGGTCAGAGTAATAGTTATCAGGAGAAGGAAGCCAACAGATGGCAGGTGCCTCAAAGACAGGAGCCCTGCACCCAAAATTAAATTCACTGAACAAATCCCAAGGTCTGGTCATACCCAGTACATCCAGCACATTTCTTTATGTCTTAATGTCTTCTACTGACTCTTCTATTCTTTTAGATTGGTGTATACAGAACATTTTCTTTAAAAAGTCACAAGTGCTCCCCTAACAATATGAGTACTTCAGTTGGGGAGAAAGATTCTGCCACACTATTTACTTACAGTAGCACAGTGTCGATGTCTCTGATGGTATAATTAAAAGGTCCCTCTATAAATGTAAATATTTTGTATTGCTTGCTGAGTTTGAAGAATCCCATGTAGGGAAACATAGACCTGAGAAAATTCCTCCACCAGGTATTCAAAAAGTGGGTTTTCTTAAGTAGATCAGGTTTGCAAAATAGTGGACTTAATTAAAAAGAAAATAATTCCAGATTTAAAGTATCTCTGGTGATTAATTTAGAAAGTAAAGTGAGGTCTGGAAACAGGTATCCAACATTAGAGCTCCCTAACCAGAGGGGAAACTCCCAGTATTAGTCATGGAACTGGAGGAAAAGAGAACCACAGGGGACATCTGTGAATATTATGAGATTTTGTAAAATTGTCTCATGTGACTATGGGTATGCACAATTTCAAATCTGGTACAGTAGGCTACAATCTTAAACTGCTGTAAAAGTTTCCAACAAATTTTCTAGAAGAAGCTGGCTGGCTGAATTAGAGGTGAAAATTATCTCTTATGAATTCCTCACTTTTTCTTTTAAGGCTTTGAACTGATTGGATGGGGCAACTCTCATCGTTGAAGGCAGTCTCCTCAGTTGATTGTAGACATGGGTGCAATCAAATACTAATGATTTAAGACCACAAAATGTCCACACAGTAAGAATTACACCAGTGCTTGCATGAACAAATAACTGGGCACCATCACCTGGCTATGTTGACTCTTGTCCAAAATCCTGTTTTTTTAAGAGTTACATGCGAAGCAGATGTGGCTCAAGTGATTGAGCTCCTCTCTACCATGTAAGACATCCAGGGTTTGATTCCTGGGGCCTCACCATGAAAAGCAAGCTGGTCCATGTGGGGAGCAGGCCCGAATGGAGAGTTGGCCCATGCAGAGGGCTGGCAGAGCAGGAGGACAAAACTAAGAGACAGAGAAGAGAGACAATAAGAGATGCAGAAGACCAGGGAGCTGCAGTGGCACAAGAGATTGTGCATCTTCTCTCCACTCCAGAAGATCCCAGGATCGGTTCCTGGTGCTACCTAAAGAGAAGACAATCAGACAGAGAAGAACAGAGAGAGCGCAGTCAGTGAGTGCAAAACAATGAGGGGGGTGGGAGAAATATATAAATTAAAAAAAAAAAAGAATTACTGTTTATAATTGATAGAACAAGTAAAAGTTAATTAGTTGAATCTTGAAATAGTAACACAAGTGGCAAAAATCAAAGATGTAAATATCTGGAAGTCTGCACATACTTACCATTGAGTATGTTGCTGTTACACTAAGACACAGATAAGTAGGTGAAACTGCACAAGGATAGGCAAAAGAAAGAGATCTGTAAACTGGGAAATTCCCAAGGCTCACACAGAACTGAGAGTTGTCTGAGTTCTGACCAGTCATATTTGCAAGTGTTCTTTGAATAACCATGCATTCAATAGAGGCCTCCCAAGTGCCATATCTAAAATTTAGGATTAAAATAATATACAGGAAAACTACTATAAAACTAAAAACTAGCAGAGCTTAAAACCAAGTCTCAAAAGCACCAAGCTCATCCTCAAGAAACTTGCCTGAATGATTGAACAAACTGCAAGCTGCTTTAAAAGAAGACAATAAACTCTCATTTTTGATAACATAATATTGGCAGTGTCCATATCCAATTAAACATTATTAGACATGTGAAGAACATAAGCATTTATTAACCATAACCAGGAAAAATAGTTGTGAATAGAAAAAGTCACAGAAAAGACAAAGGTGATGAATTTAGCAAAGACTTTAAAAGAGTTATTGCAAATATATTCAAGGAATTAAATAAGATTTAAAAATGAGTGCAGAAATTGAAGGAATCAAAAATAGAAAGAAATTGAATTCTAACAACTTAGTATCTGAAATAAACATGTACTGATTGGGAGAAACATCAGATTAGATACTAAACAAGAGGGATTGTTAATTGAAGATAGAACAATAGAAACTCTTCAACCTGAAGAAACTATGTTTTTGGCGGTGAATCTCAGACTCTGAAACTGAATGGAGTATGCCCTGCAGGTTTTCAGAACTATTTGAGAACAGTGACCCTGTTTTCCATCCAATTTCCCCCTATGGTAATGGGAATGTTTGTTCTATGACTGTCCCTCCTTTGTATAAACAGAGGGGAATTTTTGCCCCAGGATAGCCTCTATGCCTATAACTGATTTTGATGAGACTTTGTACTTAAAACTGTTACTAAAATGATTTAAGCCTTTTGATATACTGTGATGGAATGAATGTATTTTGCATATGGGAAGAACATGTATTTTTGAGATCCAGAGGGCGA
>JAQZBX010012357.1:11713-41429 GCA_029593785.1 Cabassous unicinctus
CCCCCCCCCCCATTGTTTCGCACTCACTGTCTGCTCTCTGTTCTTCTGTGTCTGCTTGTCTTCTCTTTAGGTGGCACCAGGAACCAATTCTTCCACAGTGGAGAGAGGCTGTTCAATCTCTTCTGCCACCTCAGCTCCCTTGTATGCTGAGTCTCTTATTGTCTGTCTTCTGTGCCTCTTTTTGTTGCACCATCTTCCTGGGCCAGCTCCCCACTCAGGCCAACAGTCCACATGGGTCAGCACTCCACATGGGCCAGCACTCCACATGAGCCAGCTCTCCACTTGGGCCAGTTCACTGCATGAGCCAGGTTTTAGTTTTGTAGATCCTTTATGTCCCTGGTTAAATTTATTCCTAAACATTTGATTCTTTTAGTCACTGTTTTTGTTTTTGGCTTGTATAAGGATATTTATTTGGGGTAAAATCTTATAGTTACAAGGCTCTAAAGAGTCCATCTCAGTGTCGCTTTCTCACCAAGTCTTTTGCCACATGTTGAAGCATGATGATGCCCAATCTCTATGTTGACCCTCCTTCCTTCTTCCACTTAAGGCTCTGTGGTCCCAGCTTCTTCTGATCTCAGCTGTAGGCTAGCATAGGGCCCATTTCCTTCCAGGGCTTCTCAGCTGCTCTGCTGCTCTGTTCTCTTCAGCTGCAAACTATCAGGCTAATGGCTCATCTCTCTTCCTGAGGCTTTAGCTCTTTGAGCCTTTCCTTTCTGTCCCATGGCAGGACCAAAAGGACCAAGTTTTCTCCTCTGCTATATGTCTTTTGTGTGTTTTCTTGAGTGAGTGTCCATTTATATGAATCAAAGGTGGTGAGGACTCAAGCCAAATTACACCCTACTGACATAGCCCAATCAAAAGCCCTAAATTGATTTATCAAGTAAAATTAATCAAAGGCCCCTCACTCAATTAATACAATCAAAGGGCATCACACTCAGAGGAACAGACCAGTCTACAAATATTACCTTTTCCTTTTTGGGGATTCATAAGTAATATCAAATTGCCAAACTGATGATTCCCAAATTTGTATGTATCATCCAGTCTCCTTTCTTAATATACAGGTTCATATATCAAACTTTGTACTGAATAGCTCCACTTGGATAGACCTAATATGAATCTCGGTATTTATAAGTCCAAAAACCAGATTCTTGTTTCTCATTTCCAATACCAATCCTCCTGAATTTCAATCGATAGCAACTATTCTTTTAGATATTCAGACTAAATACCTCAACACCACATATCCAAATCATCATCAAAGCACTTCCTTTAAAGATTCCTTCCAGAATATAACAACTTGATGTCATGTCCATCAGTAACCCCAGGTCTAACCCACCACTATATTTCACATAGACTGTTGTAATAACATCATAATGATCTCCTCAATGAAAAAAGTTCTTCCATTGCTAGGATCACAAGTCTACAGTAGAACAACTGTTAAGCCTACTCTAGTTCATCATCCATTCCCCAGTCCTGAGGATTCTAGGATGGTGATGCCCACTCTGCTTCTAATTGAGAGGGAGCTTAGATCCCATGGGAAAGATGAATGACACTATCTTGCTTGCAGTTCCAGACTATCTCTGTTCCTTGAAATGATCATTGTCAATCACCATCTCCTTCTAAGTTGTCCTGGCAAGTCCAATGAATTGGAGTGCAGGTTTTGCAAGACCGTTGGGATTCAGGGCTCAATGGGCACATGGACAGCCAAAGATTTAAGTCTCTTAGACATACACCTATCAACTGTAGTACTAACTATAGGTTCAAATAGAGGGGAAGAAGAGCCATGTGTAGGGAAAACACAACCAAATTCAACTCTCTCACATGTGGGAGCATAAATTCCAAAGTAGGGCCCATTGGCAGGGCACCAAACTCCTGAATGGTCTGCCCTGCTTATAGTGTCTGGATGTCTCCAGAGCCCTCAGGTGCTCTGCTAATTGAGGTAATATTTACTTTGGCAGTCAATGAGTTACTACTGAGATGTGCATAAGCGTAACCTCTGAAATGATCTCCCGACTCACTTTGAAGTCTGTTACTGCTATAAACTCATTTGTCTTTACCCTTTTCCCCTTTTGGTTAGGGTCTTTTTCCAGTTGCATTGCTAGTTGGTCCTTGTTAGTAATTCCTTGGTGCCAGGAAGGCTCATCCCTGGAAATCATATCCCATGTTGGGGGGAAGTTAATGCATTTATATGCTCAGTTTGGCTTAGAAAGAGGCCATGTTTGAGTAACAAGGAGAGTCTCAGGTGGTAATGCTTAGGCATACTATAATGCTGTGCTAAGTTTCAATTCCAAAAGTAAAGTTTCATAAGTATGGTCATCACAATGAAGTCCCCGTCAATTGTGCATCCTCCTTTACTAGTCACTGCCCCTCTACTCAGGGGATTCTTGTTGTCCCATTAGAGAATGTGACAGAGTGCTCCAGGATGGGAATTTGATATTCCTTTGGTTACTGTATGAATCTCCATCCCCTGTGACCATGCCCCATGAATACTTGAACACATTCATATGCCTTATAGGTATGCCCTAGGTAAACGTCCTTTCATCCATCCCCCAACTGTGACACCCTGCACCAATGACCGACCCCTGCCACAGTTGTAACCCTTCTGTGATCCAAAACTTCTTCAAAATTTAAGTCAAAAATTAACTGAATACAATTTAAAGAAAAGTGATATAATGATAGTTTAAAAAAATAATGAATGAAACACAAAAACATTTTTTATAAGTTTGAGGTAATAAAAGATAAAAATGTAAAACTAAAAAAATTTTTTTGACATTATGTCTTTCATCACTAAGATTTGTTGTCTTGTATGTACAGTGACATTTGCTTCCATTTATTCACCCTGTGACTTTTTTTTCCCCCATTTTGTCTTCAAAGAAGTTTTAGGTTTCAGAAAAGTCACATACAGAATATAGGTCATTCCTATTTACCCAACATCCTCTCCCTTTTCTCCTTTCCCCTATTAATAACATTTTACATGTGGATGGTAAATTTGTTACAATTGATGTACAAATATTGAAACATTGCTAATAACCATGGTCAATGATGTACATTATAGTTTGAATTTCAGACCGTTCACTTTTATAAATTTTCATGAAGTTTGACATGGTCTCTATCCATCCTTGCAAGACCATGTAGAACAATTCCGTCATCCCAAAACTGTCCCAGGTTCCATCTATTCTATTTCTCTCACCCTCTCCCCTCGAGACCCACAGTAACCACCAAGATTAACTCATTCAAGGACCAGATTCATATTTACTTGCAACAACATTGAGGTCTTGACATGCTAGCCTGTCCTCACCTATTAGGCACTGGCTATGATCTCAAGAGACTCCTGCCCCTCTATTTAAGATCATAGCAGGACCCCCCAGGATGGGAATCTGACACTTTCCTGATCATTTTGTGAGTCTCCACACCCTGATACAACACACTATGACAAGATGAATGTTACATACTCCCTATAAACCTGCCCTAGGTGCACCCTGTCCCATATGACCCCTACATCCAACACCTTAAACCAGTAAATCTCCCCTGCCATATTTCCCAACATTGTAGATTTGACCACATATCTGCAAATCACCACAATTTACCCACTCCATCTGCAAAACCTCCCCCCAATTCCAGGGCCAGTCTAAACCACCTTCTCCACCCTACCCCTCTCACAAACCAGCACTGTCCAACCCAATAGTATCACTGTACCACTGTCATGCTGATCCACTGCTCAACTACACCCTTCCACCTAATTGTATATTTTGCCCATATGGGCATTGACTCACAATCTTCTTCTCCCTCTCTGTGCCCTTTAAACCTAACTTTCAGAATCTAGCTCTGTGTTCCTGTTTGATTTGCTGAACTCGTGTCACTGTGGTCATGTAATATTTGTCCTTCAGCGCCTGGCTTGCTTCACTCAACATAATGGCTCCAAGATTCATCCATGGTATCCCGTGTGTTAATACTGCATTCTTTCCTACAGCTGAGTAATATTCCGTTGAATGTATACACCACAATATGGTTACCCATTCATGTTGATGGACATTTGGGTTGTTTCCAACTTCTGGCAGTGGTGAATAATGCCGCTGTGAACATTGGTATGCATATATCTGTTAATGTCTCTGCTTTCTATTCTTCCAGGTATATAACCACCAGTGGAATTGCTGGATCATAAGGCAGTTCAATATTTAGCTTCCTGAGGAACCACCAAACTGTCCTCCAAAATGGCTGCACCATTCTACATTCCTACCAGCAGCGGATAAGGGTTCTCAGTCCTCCACATCTTCTCTAAAACTTGTAGGCCTCTGATAAATCATTGCGGTTTTGATTAACATTTCCCTAATAGCTAGTGATGTTGACCAACTTTCCATGTGCCTTTTAGCCATTTGTATTTCTTCTCTGGAGAATTGTCTATTCAAATCACTTTACCTCTTTAAAATGGGTTGTTTGTCTTTTTATTTTCAAGGTGTAGAATTTCTTTATATATACTGTCTGTTAGGCCCCTATCAAACATAGGTTGCCAAATATTTTCTCCCATTGAGTAGGCTGTGAGAAAATATTTCTCTTTCTTGACAAACTGCTCTGAGGTGCAATTTTTATTTTTTTTTAATTTGAGGAGGTCCCATTTATCTATTTTTCTTTCGTTGCTCTTCCTTTTGGTGTAAAGTTCATGAAATCATTTCCCAATACAAGATCCTGTAGATGCATCCCTACATTATCTTCTAGGAGCTTTATGGGTATGGCTTATATATTTGATCCATCTTGAGTGAATTTTGTATAATGTGTGAGGTGGTATTCCTCTTTCATTCTTTTGGATATGGATATCCAGTTCTCCAAGCAACATTTTTTGAAGAGGCTATTGTCTCCCAGTTGAATGAGCTTGGTTGTCTTGTTGAAAATCAGGTGACTATATTTGTTTGGATCTATATCGTAACTCTCAATTCATTACCATTTGTCAGTATGCCTATCCGTGTGCCAATCTCATGCAGTTTTGACCACCGTAGCCTTGTAGTATATTTTGAAGTCAGGTATTGTGAATCCTCTGATTTCACTTCTCTTTTTCAACATATCTTTGACTATTCATGGCCACTTGCCCTTCCAAATAAATTTCATAGTTAGCTTTACCAATTTAGTAAAAAATGCTGTGGTGATTTTATTGGGATTGCATTGAATCTGTAAATCATTTTGGGTACAATAGATATCCTAATGATATTTAGTCTTCCTTCCAAGAACAGTGAATATTATTCCATTTATTTAGATCTTCTTTGATTTCCTTTAACAGTGTTGTGTAGTTTTCTACATGTAAGTATTTTACATTCTTAGTTAAATTTATTATATGTATTTAATTCTTTTAGTTGCTATTGTAAATTGTATTTTTTTCTTGATTTCCTCTTCAGATTAATCATTACTGGTGTACAGAAATGCTATCAAATTTTGCATATTGATATTATAACTTGACATTTTACTGAACTCATTTATAAGCTGTAGATGCTTTGTTGCAGATTTCTCAGGGCTATATATATATGTATAGGATCACGTGTTCTGCAAATAGTGAAATGTTTACTTCTCCCTTTCTAATTTGAATAACTTTGATATCTTTTTCTTTCCTAAGTGCTCAAGCAAGCACTTCTAACACAGTGTTAAATAAAAGTGATGAAATTGAGCATCCTTGCCTTATTCCCAATCTTAGAGGGAAAGCTTTTAGAATTTCACTATTGAATATTATGTTAGCTGTGGGTTTTTTCATAAATACCTCTTATCATGTTGAGGAAGTTTCCTTCTTTCCTATATTTTACAGTGTTTTTATCAGGAAATGGTGCTGTATTTAGTTGAATACTTTTTCTGCATCTATAGAGAGGATCATGTGATTTTTTTTTCTTTTGATCTATTATGTTGTGTATTACACTGATTGATTTTCTTTTATTGAAGCATCGTTGCATACCAGGAATGAAACCCACTTAGTTATGGAGTATAATTTGTTTGATGTGATGTTGAATATGATTATCCATTATTTTATGAGCATTTTAGCATCTAGGTTCATTAGAGAGATTTGTCTATAGTTTTCCTTTCTTTGGCATCTTTGTTTGACTTTGGTATTAGGGAGATGTTGGCATCATAGAATGAGTTAGGCAATGTCCCTGTCACTTCTATATTTCAGATGAGTTTGAGCAGGATTGATGTTAGTTGTTTCCATAATGTTTGGGAGAATTCACCTGTGAAGTCATCTGGTCCTGGGCTCTTCCTAGTTGAAAGGGTTTTTTTTTTCTTCTTTTGCTTTTTTTTGACTTCAGTTTGTACATTTAATTACTAAAAATATAAGCAATTAAAAACTAAAAAGTAAACACAGATGAATAAAATATATATATTTCTCAATTAAATGTACTGGATACATAAAATTTTTTGAATCAAACAATAGAAACTCAATATATTTGGTTCATAGTAATGCATTAATACAGTATTTGTCCTTTTGTGCCTGGCTTGCTTTACTCAATTTAATGTACTCCAGGTTAATCCATGTTGTCATATGCTTTATAATTTCATTTCTTCTTACAGCTGCATTATATTCCATCATTTGAATAGACCATGATTTGTTTATCCATTCGTCTGTTGATGGATACCTGGGTTCTTTCCAACTTTTGGCAATGGTGAATAATGTTGCTATGAACATCGGTGTGCAGATGTCTGTTCGTGTCACTGCTCTCATTTCTTCTGGGTATATACCCAGTAGTGCTATTGTCAGGTCACATGGCAAGTCTATATTCAACTACTTTAGGAACTGCCAAACAGTCCTCCACAGTGGCTGTACCATTCTGTATTCCCACCAACAGTGAATACATGTTCCTATCTCTCCACATCCCCTCCAACACGTGTAGTTTGTCTTTTTAGTACTGGCCATTCTGATAAGTGTGAAGTGATATCTCATTGTAGTTTTGATTTGCATTTCCCTAATCATGAGTGATTTTGAGCATTTCTTCCTGTGTTTTTTGCCATTTGTATTTCTTCTTTGGAGAAATGTCTATTCAATTCTTTTGCCTATTTTTTAATTGGGTTGTTTGTCTTTATATTGTTGAGTTGTAACATCTTTATATATCCTGGATATTAAACCCTTATCAGATATGTGATTTCCAAATATTTTTCCCATTGAGTTGGCTGACTTTTCACCCTTTTGACAAAGTCCTGTGAAGTACAAAAGTGTTTAATTTTGAGGAGGTCCCATTTATCTATTTTTTCTTTTGTTGCACGTGTTTTGGGTGTAAGGTCCAAGAAACCACCACCGACTGCAAGATCTTGAAGATGTTTCCCTGCATTTTCTTCTAGTAGTTTTATGGTCCTGACTTTTATATTTAGATCCTTGATCCATTTTGAGTTGATTCTTGTATAGGGTGTGAGATAGGTGTCCTGTTTCTTTCTTTTGGTTATAGATATCCAGTTCTCCCAACAGCATGTGTTGTAGAGACTGTGTTTTCCCATTAGCATGGACTTCGTACGTTTGTCAAAAACTAGCTGACTGTACAGTTGAGGGTTTATCTATTCCACTGATCGATATGTCTATCTTTATGCCTGTACCATGCAATTTTGACCACTGTAGTCTTGTAATATGATTCAAGGACAGGCAGTGAAGTTCCTCCCACGTCGCTCTTCTTTTTTAGATTGCTTTTGGCTATTTGGATGCACTTAACCTTTCAGATGAATTTTGTAATTGCCTTCTCTAATTCTGTAAAGTAAGCGGTTGGGGTTTCGATTGGTACTGCATTGAATCTATAAATAAGTTTGTGTAAGATTGACATCTTCATGATATTTATTCTTCCAATCCATAAATGTCTTTCCATTTGTTTAGGTCTTTTCAAATTAGCATTGTTTTGTAGTTTTCTGCATATAGGTCCTGTACTTGTTTGGTTAAATTAACTCCTAGGTATTTGAGTTTTTGTTGCTATTGAAAATGGAATTCCCCTCTGATTTCCTCCTCAAGTTGTTCAGTACCAGTGTACAAAAACATTACTGATTTTAGCATGTTGATCTTGTATCCTGTCACTTTGCTGAACTCATTTATTAGCTCAAGTAGCTTTGTCGTGGATTCTTCAGGATTTTCTAAGTACAGGATTATATCATCCACAAACAGTGAGAGTTTTATTTCCTCTTTTTCTATTTGGATGCCTTCAACTTTCTTTTCTTGTCTAATTGCCCTAGCTAGAACTTCTAGCACAATACTGAATAACAATGGTGACAGTGGGCATCCTTGTCTTGTTCCCAAACTTAGAGGGAAAGCTGTCAAACTTTCCCCAATGAGTATGATGTTTGCTGTGGGATTTTCATATATGCCTTTTATCATATTGTAGAATTTTCCTTCTATTCCTATATTTTGAAGTGTTTTTAACAAAAAAAGGTTTTGTCGAATGCCTTTTCCACATCGATTGAGATGATCATGTGGTTTTTTCCTTCCATTTGTTAATGTGGTGTATTACATTGGCTGATTTTCTTTTGTTGAACTAGCCTTGCATACCAGGAATAAATCCTACTTGGTCAGGATGTATAAGTATTTTGATATGCTGTTGGATTTGATTTGCAAGTATTTTCTTGAGAATTTTTGCATCTATGTTCATTAGAGAGATTGGTTTGTAATTTTTTTTTCTTGTAGAATCTTTATCTGGCTTTGGTATAAGGGTGATGTTGGCTTCATAAAATGTGTTGGGTAATTTTCCTTCTCTTCAATTTTTTGGAAGAGTTTAAACAGGATTGATGTTAATTCTTTTTGAAATGCTTGGTAGAATTCACCTATGAAGCCATCTGGTCCTGGATTTTCTTTGCTGGGAGATTTTTGATGACGGATTCAATCTCCTTAAATGTGATTGGTTTGTTAAGTTCTTGTATTTCTTGTAGCATCAGTGTAGGTTGGCTGTGCATTTCTAGAAATTTGTTCATTTCATGTAGGTGTCTAATTTGTTGGCATATAATTTTGCATAATATCCTCTTTATGATTCTTTTTATTTCTGTGGGGTCATTTGTAACTCCCCCCCTTTCATTTCTGATTGTATTTATGTGCATCTTCTCTCTTTTTTTCTTTGTTAGTCTAGCTTGGGGTTTGTCAATTTTATTGATCTTCTCAAAGAACGAGCTTTTTCTTTTGTTGATCTTCGTTATTGTTTTTCTGTTTTCATTTTCATTTATTTCTGCTCTAATCTTTATTATTTCTTTCCTTCTGCTTCCTTTGGGATTGGTTTGCTGTTCTTTTTCTAGTTTCTATAGTTGTTCAGGTAATTCTTTGAGTTTAGCTCTTTCTTGTTTTTAATATAGGCATTTAGGGCTATAAATTTCCCTCTCAAGACTGCCTTCACTGTATCCCATAAGTTTTGATATGTTGTATTCTCATTTTCATTTGTCTCAATATATTTACTGATTTCTCTTGCAATTTCTTCTTTGACCCACTGATTATTTAGGAGTGTGTTGTTCAGTCTCCAAACATTTTCAAATTTACTTTTTTCCTGTCTATTATTGATTTCTAGATTCATTCCATTATGACCTGAGAAGGGTCTTTGTGTAATTTCAATCTTTTTATATTTATTGAGAGATGCATTGTGACCTAACATGTGGTCTATCCTGGAGAAAGATCCATGTGCACTTGAGAATGTATAACCTGCTGAGTTTGGATACAGTGTTCTGTATATGTCTGTTAGGTCTAACTTGTTTATCATATTGTTCAAGGTCTCTGTTTCCTTGTTGATCTTCTGTCTAGTTTTTCTATAAAATGACATGAGTGGGGTGTTGAAGTCTCCAACGATTATTGCAGAAATGTCTATTTCTTCCTTTAGTTTTGCGAGAGTTTATCTCCTATATTTTGGTGCACCCTGGTAAGGTGTACAGATATTTATGACATGTTATATCTTGGTCATGGATTATCCAGTTTATTAATTTATAATGTCTTTTGTCTTTCTTATAACTTTTTTGCATTTAAAGTCTGTTTTGTCTGATATTAGTATAGCTACCCCTGCTGTTTTCTGGTTACTATTCATGTGGAGTATCTTTTTCCAACCTTTCAATTTCGGCTGGTTTGTATCCCTGGGTCTAAAGTGAGTTTCTTGTAAGCAGTATGTGGATGGCTCATGTTTTTTAATCCATTCTATCAGAATGTATCTTTTGATTGTGGAGTTTAATCCATTCACATTCAATGATAATACTGTAAATGCATTATTTACGTCCTCCATTTTATTCTTTGGTTTTCATATGTCATCTTGTGTTTTTCTCTCTTTTTACTCTTTTGGTTATCCTTTCTGCTATTCTTTCTTCTATACTCTCCTCCAAACCTCTCTCTCCTGTCTTTTTCTTTCAGGTTCTAAACTTCCTTTAATATTTCCTGCAAAGGTAGATTCTTTTTTGCAAACTCTCGTAGCTTCTGTTTGTTTGTGAATATTTTATACTCAACTTCATATTTGAAGGACAGCTTTGCTGGATAAAGGTGTCTTTCAGTTTCCTAATTGTATCATAGCACTATCTTCCTGCCTCCAAGGTTTCTGAAGAGAAATCTGCACTAGGTCTTACTGGATATCCCTTGTATGTAATCATTTGCTTTTCTCTTGCTGCTCTGAGCATTTTCTCTTTATTTTTGACATTTGACATTCTAAGTAGTATGTGTCTTGGCATAGTTCTATTTGGATTTATTCTGATTGTGGTATGGTGTGCTTCTTGGACATGTAAGTTTATTTCTTATATGAGAGTTGGGAAATATGGAGCTATTATTTGCTCAAATACTCTTTCTGCTCCTTTTCCTTTCTCTTCTCCTTCTGGAACTCCCAGGACACATGTGTTGCTGAGTTTGGTCTTGTCATTCAACTCTCTTAGCCCCTGCTCAATTTTTTCAATTCTTTTCTCTCTCTGTTCTCTTTGCTTTTCAATTTTAGCTGTTCTGTCTTCAGAATCACTTATTCTTCTATCATTTTGAGTCTGCTCTTGTATGCCTCAAATGTGTTTTTGATCTCTCCTATTGTATCTTTCATTCCCATGAGCTCTGTTGCTTTTCTGTTCAGGATTTCAAATTCTTCTTTGTGTTCCTTCAATGTCTTCTTGATGTAATTTATCTCTTTAACTACATTGTCTTTCAACTCATTAATTTGATTTTGGCTATTTGAGCTCATCTCATTGATTAGTTCTCCCAAATTCTGCATCTCTTCTGGGACTTTGATGTATTCCTTTTCTTGGGTCATGTCTTCTATTTTCTTAGTAAGGCTCATAATTTTTTCCCCTTCACTTCTATTTTTAGGGAAGAGTTTAAGCAGGGTTGATGTTAGATGCTTCCAGATTGTTTGGTAGAGTTCACCTGTGAAGCTGTCTGGTCCTGGGCTCTTCCTAGTTGAGAGATTTTGATAACTAATTCTATCTCATTGCTTGTGATTGGGCTGTTGAGTTCATCAATTTCTTCTTCCATGAATGTAGGCTGTTTATGTGTTTCTGGGAATTTGTCCATTTCCTCTAAATTACTCATCTTATTGGCATAAAATTTTTCAATGTATCCTCTTGTGACACTCTTTATTTTATTTTTTTATGATGCTTTTTATTTCAGTTGGGTCTGTGATGATATCCCCTTCCTCATTACTTATTTTATGTATTTGCATCTTCTCTCTTTTTTTCTATGTTAGTCTAGCTAAGGGTCTGTCAATTGTATTAATCTTCACAAAGAACCAGCTTTTAATTCTGTTTATTTTTTCTAGTGCTTTCTTATTATCAATTTCATTTAGCTCTGCTCTAATCTTTGTTTTTTCCTTCTTTCTACTTCCTTCAGGGTTAGTTTATTGTTCTTTCTTTATTCCTCCAGGTGTATAATTATGTCTTTGATTTTAGCTCTTTCTTCTTTTTAAATGTAGGCATTTTGGCTATGAATTTCCCTCTCAGCTCTGATTTTGCTGATTCTCATAGGTTTTGATATGCTGTGTTTTTATTTTCATTCATTTCAAGGTAGTTACTGATTTATTTTGCAATTTCCTAATTGACCCATGACTGTCTAAGAGTGTGTTGTTTAACTTCCATATCTTCATGCCTAATCTGCTTCTCTGTCCCACACAGATTTCCAGCTTCATTCCATTGTGGTCAAAGAAATTACTTTGCATAATTTCAATCTTTGTGAATTCATTGATAGTTGTTCTGTGGACTAGCATGTGGTCTATACTGGAGAATCATCCATATGCACTTTAGAAGAATGTATATCCCACTGTAAATGGGTGTAATGTTCTATATATGTCTATTAGGTCCAGATACTATAATGTATTATTCAAGGTCTGAGTTTCTTTACTCATCCACTGTCAAGGTGTTCTATATAATGATGATAATGGTGTATTAAAATCCCTGACAATAATTGTAGAGGCATCTATTTCTCCACTTAGTTTTTCCAATGTTTGCTTCATGTATTTTGAGGCAACCTGGTTTGATGCATAAATGTTTATGTTTGTACTTTCTTCTTCACAGATTACTGCTTTTATTAATGTAGAAGGCCTTTCTTTATCTCTTATGACAGTTTTGCACTTAAAGTCTCTTTGTATAATATTAGTATAGTTACTCCCACCCTTTTTGGTTATTGTTTGCATGTAAAGTTGTTTTCCAACCATTTACTTTCAGCCTCCTTGTGTCCCTGAGTATAAGTATTTTTTTTCTTGTAGACAGCATATACATGGGTCATATTTCCTTATCCATTCTGCCAACCTGTCTCTTGACAGGAGAGTTTAATCCATTAATGTTCAATGTTATTACTTCAAATAATTGCTTGCAGTAGTCATATTTTCTTTAGGTTTATGTATACGATATACTGTTTTTAATTGTTTTTTTTAATCTATTTAGTTATTCTTACACTCTCCTCCAACTTTCTATCTCCTGTGTTTTCCTTTCAGACTGAAGAACTTCTTTTAATATTTCTTGAAGGACAGGTTTCTTATTGACAAACTCTTAATTTCTGTTTTTCTGTGAATATTTTGAACGCTCCCTCAGTTTTAAATGTAGTTTTGCTCATAGACAATTTTTGGCTGAATGATTGTTCTTTGAGCACATTAACTATGTCATACCACTGCGTTCTTGCCTCCATGGCTTCAGATGAGGAATCAGTTCTTTATCTGATAGAGCTTACCTTGTATGTGATGAGTTTCTTTTCTCTTGCTTCTTTCAGTATTCTGTCTTTGTCTTGACCTTTTTACAATTTGACAAGTGTATATCTTGAAGTAGGACTTTTAGAATTCGTACTGTTTTCTGTGTGCTGTACTTCCTGGATATGTATGTCCATGTCCCTCAACAGAGTTAGGAAATTTTCAGCCATTGTTTCCTCCAATACTCTTTTTCCCCTTTTCTCATAACTTCTCTCTGGGATGCCTATAATGTGTATATTTGTGCGTTTTGTGTTGTCATTCAAATAACTAAACTCCTGCTCTATTTTTTTATTATTTATTATTTATTATTACTTGCTAATCACATTCAACAACATATCAAAAGAATTATACACCATGGCCAAGTGGGTTTCATCCAGGGTATGCAAGGATGGTTCAACATAAGAAAATCAATCAATGTAATACACCACATAAACAGATTGAAAAAAAAAATCCCATGATCATCTCTATAGATGCAGAAAAAGCATTTGAAAAAAATAAGACACTCTTTCCTGATAAAAACATTGCAAAAGATAGGAATAGAAGGAAACTTTCTGCACATGATAAATGGTATATATGAAAAACCCAAATCTAACACTATCTTCAATGGTGAATTCCTAAAAGCCTTTCCCTCTGAGATCGGGAACAAGACAAGGATGTCCACTATCACCACTCCTAATTAACATTGTATTTGAAATACATGCTCAAGCACTGAGGCAAGAAAAAGTTATAAAAGACATCCAAATTGGAAAAGAAGAGGTAAAAATTTCATTATTTGCAGACGACATGATCCTATATATAGAAAGCCCTGAGAAATTTACAAAAAAGCTTACAGAACTTCTAAAGGAGTTCAGTAAAGTTGCAGGCTATAAGATCAAAGCTCAAAGATCAGTAGCATTTCTGTACACCAATAAGGAGCAATCTGAGGAGTAAGTCAAGAAAAAAAATACCATTTACAATAGTAACTTTAAGAATCAAGTACTTAGGAATAAATTTAAATAAAGATGTAAAGGACTTATATACAGAAATCTACACAACGCTGTTAAAAGGAAATCAAAGAAGACTTAAATAAATGGAATAATATTCCCTGTTCAAGCATAGGAAGACTAAACATCACCAAGATGTCTATCCTACCCAAACTAATCTACAGATTTAAAGCAATCCCAATAAAAAAACAGCATTGTATATTTTAATGAATTGGGAAAACTAAATACAAAATATATTTGGAAGCATAAGCGGTCCTGAATCACCAACACAAATTGTAAAAGAAAAATGAAGTTGAAAGTATCACACTACCTGACTTTAAAATATTCTACAAAGCTACAGTGGTCAAAACTGCATGGTATTGGCCAAGGATAGACATACTGACAAATGGAACTGAATTGAGAATTCTGATATAGATCCTCCCATATACAGTCATCTCATATTTGGCAAGGCCACCAAACCCACTTAGTTGGGGAGAATGGCCTCTTCAACAAGTGGTGCTTGGAGAACTGGATATCCATATCCAAAATAATGAGAGAGGAAAACTGTCTCACACCTTATATAAAAATCAACTCAAGATGGATCAAAGATCTAAATATAAGAGAAAACACCATAAAGACCATGGAAGATAATGTAGGGAAGCATCTACAGGAACTTGTAATAGGAAATTGATTCATGAACTTCACACCCAAAGCACGAGCAGCAAAAGAAAAAATAGATAATTGGGATCTCCTCAAAATTAAACCTTTTGCACCTCAAATGACATTATCAAGAAAATAAAAGGCAGCATACCCAATGGGAGAAAATATTTGGCAAACATATATCTGATAGGAGCCTAATATCTTGCATATATAAAGAAATCCTACACCTCTAAAATAAAAAGACAAACAACCCATTTAAAAAATGGGCAAGTTACCTGAAAAGAAACTTCACCAAGGAAGAACTACAAATGGCTAAAAAGAACATGAAAAGATGCTCAAAATTGCTACTATTAGGGAAATGCAAATCAAAACTACAATGAGTTACCATCTTACAACCATTAGAAATGCGATTTTTAAAAATACAGCAGACTGTAAGTGTTGGAGGTGATGTGGAGAAATGGGAACCCTCATTCTTTGCTCATGGAATTGTTGAATGGCCCAGCCACTGTGAAGAACAGCATGGTGGTTTCTCAAAAAAACTAGGTATAGATATTCCATATGATCCAGCAATTCCACTGCTTGGTATAAACTCATAAGAATTGAAAACAAACACACAAACAGATATATGCACATCAATGTTCATAGCAGCATTGTTCACTATTGGCAAAAGTTAGAATCAACCCAGGTGCCCATCAACAGATGAATGGATGAACAAAATGTAGTACATACATTTAATGGAATATTACTCAGCTGTAAGAAGGAATAAAGTGCTAATACATGGGAAAGCATGGATGACTCTTGAAGACCTTATGTAGAGTGAAGCAAGCCAGACATTGAAGGATGAACAGTACATGACCTCACTTATATGAATTAAGGAAATTGAGTATTCTCAGAGAGCTATGGTCTGAAAGATAGGTTTACAAGAAAGAGAAAGAGAAGAGAAGGTTGTGAACCATCATCCATATAGACATAATCTATGATAAAGTGATAGAGTGTAGTTATGTATTAAAGGGATAAGACAGGAGGGTAGTGATATTATTGGGTTGGGTTGTGCAGGGTTGACAGGTGGGTGGATTGGGAAGGGTGGGTTAGAATACCCAGGATACTGAGGGGAGTGTTCTGAAAGGGACCAGGTGAACACTTGGGATTTTGGGGTATGAGGTTGACTGTACAGATTTGGGAATGCTCTTATGGCAATATGACAAGGAAGGGTCACTGGTTTAGGGTGTTAATTGAGGGGGCTTTCGGGACAGGGCACACCTGGAGCAGGCTTCTAGGGAGTGTGAGTGTTCATCCTGTCATAATGTGTTGTATCAATGGTTGGAGACCCACATAATGAGCGGGAAGGACTTGGACTCCCATCTTTGGGATGACTGATTCATTCAGAAATAGACAGGCAGGGGTCTCTCAAGAGCAAGGGCAGATCCTAATAGGGGAGGACAAACCAGTGTGTCAAGACCTCTTGTTGCATGTAACTATGAATCTTGTAATCCAATGAGTCAAGCCAGGGGGTTGTCATGGGCCAGGTGGGGATGGGGAGGGAAGAACAGAATAGATCAAACATGGGGTATATAAAGGTCAGTGGAAATGTTCTTCATTAGCTTACAGTGATGGACACAGGACATGGTAAATATCATCAAAATTTATAAAAGTGTATGGTCTATATTGTAAATCATACTGTAAACCATTGACAATGTTTAGTAGCTATGTTTCACTATTTATATATCAGTTATAACAATACTACCATCCACATATAAGAAGGTATTAATGTGGGGTGAGGAAAGAGGGAGGAAGTTGGGTGTATGAAAGACTCTTGTATTCTGTGTGTGACTTTTCTGTAACCTAAAACTTCTTTGAAAACAAAATGAAAAATATTGAGACACTGGGGAATTAGAGGGGGAAGGTGCCACGGTACAGACTGGACACCAGATATTGCAGTGATAAAAGGCAAAATGTCAAGAAAAATTTTTTTCTTAATTTTTTTTTAATTTTCCATTTTTTAAATATCCCAATCTTTTAATTTTTTTTTATTTTTAGCTTTTTTTAAGTTTTCATGTATTTTGTGTCTTATATTTAAAATTATCATTATTATTTCATTTTCCTATTAATTGTATTTGGCTATTGTATTGGCTTCATCTTTAAAGAAGCTTTCGATGACAGCAGGGTTTCAACTGGGGAGGGAGAGTATAATTGATGTAGTGTGTCAGGTATTGGGGGTGCATGGGAGGAAGTTCACCTGAACATACATATAAGGTATATAAAATTGTTAAATGTTCATGTGGCATTGTCACAGTGGGTGGAGAATCACTCAATAAATGAGAGAATACTGAATTCCCATCCTGGAGAGCTCTGCCACATTCTCTAAGGCAGTAGCAACAGTCCCCCAAGTGCAGGGGCAGTGTCTGGGAAAGGAGTATGACCCACTGATTGACCCTTGTTATTGATAACTAGCCCTATTAGTCTTTGCTCTTGAAATTGAAACTTAGCCTATTGTTATCACTTGCCTAAGGGTTGCTGCCTGAGGCCTCACTGTTGCTCAAATGTGGCCTTTCTCTAAGCCAAACTCAACATATGAATGCATTACCTTCCTTCTAGTGTGGGACATGACTCCCGGGGATGAGCTTCCCTGGCACGGAGGGATTACTACCAAGTGCCAACTGGCAATGTGACTGGAAAAAGACATCAAGTAAAAAGGGGAAAAGGTAAAGACAAATGAGTTCATATGGCTAAGAGACTTCAAAGTGAGTTGGGGGAGGGGGCGTCCCAAAGGAAACACTTATGCACATCTCAGTAAGACCTCATAGACTTCCAAAGTGGATATCACCTCAAATAGAGGGACTCCTGAGGCTCTAGAGACACCCAGGTCCTATGTAAGGGCAGATATGTCTGGAGTTTGGTGCCTTTCCAGTGGGCCCTACTTTGGAATTTGTGCTCCTGAGAGTGACACAGTTGGACTCAAATATGTCTTCCCTGCACATGGTTCATCTGTCCCTTCTAAACCTATACATGGTGCTGGAGTTTATAGGTGTACATCCAGAGACTGGAATCTTTGGGCTGTCCATGTGCCAGCTGGGCCAGGAATCTTGGTGGAGCTGCAAATCTTACACTACAGTTCAATGGCCTCACCCAGGACACCTGGCAGGGAGATGATGATGAACAATAGCAATCCCAGGGAATGGAGAGAGTCTGCAGCTGCAGGCAGGATAATCCCATCCATGTTATCCATGATATATAAGCCCCCTCTCATTTGGAGGTGGAGTGGACATCATCATCCCAGACTCCTCAGGATTGTAGGAAGAGCTATAGACTAGAGTAGACTTACTGGTATTGTATTATAGACATATTGTGATTCAAGCAATGGAAGAAATTACAACATTAATGTGGAGCCAGTGGCCACTGGAGGGTCTGGGGGTAGGGAGAGGGAAAAGCAGTTGTAATACAGGGGATTTTTTGAGATTTGGGAATTGTCCTGAGTGACACTGCAACGACAAATGAGACCATTTTATATCAGCATGCAACATGCAGAATTGAGTGGGAGAGAGTGTGGTCTTCAATGTGAACTATGGTCCATGGTTAATGGCAAAGCCCCAGGATATGTTTATCCATTGCAAGTGGTATGCCACACAAATGATGTTTATGTGGGAGTTTTTGGGAGGCAGGTGGTGGGGCATATGGGAATCCCTATATTTTCGTGTAGCATTTATGTAATCTAAGTATCTTTAAAATTTTTTTTTAATTTTTTTAAAAAAGTAAAAGTGGTAATGCAGTATTATTTTTCATGTTAAAATATTATGAAGGAGCTTAAAGAATGTGATTCACCGACATTCAAGTAGCCTGTGATCTCAATATTTGAGGGGTTTTAATGTTTATTTGGGATTCCAAAGATAAGAACAAATCCTGTTACACTGAAGCTTGTGGGAGACTTGATTTGGCTTACTGTATGGACCAAAATCCAAAGGATAGAAAAGTCTAAAATGAAAAGTGACTCCCTGAGAGGTAATTGGCTTCTCATCCCATAGACTTTAAATAGGAGCTCTGAAGCCACCATGGATCCTAGTACAGAAGTCTGAATTAAGTAAAGGCCTCAGATAGTGTTTCCAAATCTAATGTATTGTCCTAGATTTTCTAGCCTTTCCCTCTTATCCTCTTCTTAAGAACATGAGGCTGCATATAAAAATAGTGGTTACCAGAGGTTCTGAGGGGAGGGTTAGTGAACAATAGGTGGAATATAAGGCATTTTTAGGGCATTGGAATACCTCTGTATCATATTGCAATGACGGATACAGGCCATTAAACACTTTGTCAAAACCTATAAAATTGTACAGTGCAAAGCGTAAACCACGTTTAGTAGCAATGCATCAATATTTGTTCAATCGTAAAGAACGTACTGCAGAAATGTAAGATGTTATTAATAGGGGAAAATGTGAAAGAGGGAGAGGGTATGTAATGGGAATCCCCTATAATTTCATGGTAATTTTTCTGTAATCTAAAACATCTTTACAAATAAAGTCTAAAATTTTTTTTTAATTAAAAAGAGAATTCAAAGCTTCAAACTGAAATGTCTATAATACAGACAGGTAATGTGCAAAAGGGAGCTGGTTAGGTGGAGAAGATGCAAACTAGAGGCTGCATGCTCCTTCTGGGGTCGGCAAAGCTGAATCTCATTTCTCACTGGATATGTCTTAAGGTAATTTGGGTCCAATTTTGACATATCTTTTTGAATTGCGGGAAAACCACAGCTCCCGGGTTATAGGCCTCACCAGTCTCCTCTGCTGAGCAAGGGAACCATAAGTAATCATGGGTTCTCCAGGAAAGGAGTTCCAATTCTTCCACCCCACAGAAGAAGTTGGGACCAAAGAGAAATGTATCTTCCTAGGACATCTCTAGATGCAACCACTCTCAAATAGGGCTCACATCATCTTTGTAACCAAAAAAATTGAGGGAGGTAAACGCAGTAGTTTTCTTTTCTGGAGCTACGATGTGAGTACTGACTGTGCGGGCTATTCTGACTTCACAGTCATAATCCAAAAACTCTAGAAATATTCCATAATTAGCTCCGGGTCACATTGTGTAGGGTCCACTGTTTGAAGACATAAAGATGCTATGTTCATGTAAGATTTTATGCAGAAAACATTGTATTACTGATCGAGTCCCTTTTTCTCCACATCCTATCTTCCCATTTATACACAGCATTATTCTCACCTGCATCTCTTACTCTTCAACTGCAAAAATTAGGGAAATAGTTGAATAATTACTGGAATTTCAATTATTTTATGTAAAGTGTGAGGGTGACTTAAAAATAATTTTTAAGATCCCTTCCTTAACTCAAATCTTATAATATGAATGGATAAAAGAGGCACAGTTCATCCTAAATATCAGCACCAGGATACAAAGAATAGAGCTATGGTCAGAGTAGTTGAAGGAAAACAAGGAAGATTTCTTGGAGGAAGAGACAAGAGGTTGAAAAATCCATCGCATTGCATGAGCTTGCATTTCATAAACCTCAAGTGGGTTCTTTTGAAATGTGTTGAGGATTTGGTCAGCACAACCCTAGCTCATTTTGTCCTCTACTTATTAATGAATGATTCTCAAGTTAGGTCTCCTCCATTTTATATTTGTTCAACTGAGGTTTTGAAGCTAAGTCCAATTTTCCTATGGAATATTTTCTGATTGGAATAAGGCTACGTTTTCATCATGTTGAGATCCTTTCGATTCTGGTTCTATCAATTATCATCTTTATCATTCAAGGTTCTCCAGAGAAATAGAACCACCAGGATAAATGAATTATTTTAAGGAATTGGCTTATATGTTTGTGGGGGGCTGACAACTCAGAGATATGTAATGCAAGTTGGCAGGTGGGAAATTCTCAGAAGAGTAATATTGCAATTTTGAATCTGAAATCTACATGGGAGGCTGGTGGGATTTAAATTTTGAGGGGAGCTGATGTAGCCTTGAAGCAGAAGTTCTCTTTTTTACATGCAGTACTTTGCTCTAAAGGTCACCAACTGATTAGATGAGGCCCACTCACATTATGGAGGGTAATCTCCTTTACTTAAAGTCACCTGATTGTAGATGCTAATCTAAGTTATAAAATACCTTTAAAGCAACATCTAGGCTATATTTGACCAAACAACTAGACACAATAACGCAGCCAAAATGACACATAAAATGAACCATCAAATCATACTAACTATATTCCTAAGCTTTAGTTCAATTGCAATATATTGAGCATATTTCTATGTCAATATAAATATCCATGATAAAAATATACAGCAGAACTAAGTTCAAAAAAAGAAACATTTTTGATGATGTGTTAATTTTTAATTTTGCACAAGAAACAAAAATTTCTGGAACATATGTGTGTACTAAGCATGAAGTCAGATTTGGGAATGCATTCATTAATAGATTCAACAACATCTATTAAGAAGCTTTTATTCAACAAACAGTGCAATGGAAATTTAGATACAATAGTAAACAAAATAGACCCCATTGCATGCAAATTTTCATGCATACCGCTCTTTCATACTTTGTCAACATGTATTATTGTGAGTCTGCAGGTTTCTTGGAGGAAATGAGTTTTCGTGAGATTTTAAGGGAGCTTCTCACCATTCATTCCACAAAATGTGTTTAACATCTACCATGTGAAATGAATGAAAGTAACTCTTTAGCACCTTATGTACTATAAAGGAAGGCAGTAATATTTATTTTTGTATTCACTGCATTCTCATTACTGAGAAGCTCCTCACCGAAAGAGGAGCAAAGATATACAAAATTAGGTAAAACAAAACAACAGAGAATACAATGTTACATTTTTATTCCTTAGATGCCAAGAATCACATTACTGCATTTGGTCCTGACCAAATGCTGTGAGGGATGCGAGGTATCATCTCTTCCTTCAGATAAGGAAATATCAGCTCCATGAGAGTGATGGGTTTGGTGGAAGTCACCAAATAAGCACACAGCAGGATTGGGGTATGAATGAAGGCCAGATTGTTCTTAATCCAGTGATCTCCAATGTAAAGATGAGAAAAGTAGGAAAAGGAGAAAAGTGGACAGAATGGAAGCTAATAATGAAATTTAGAAAATATATGACGTAGGAGTATTTAGGAAGTCCTGTGAAATAACAAATTAATTCATGTTCTTCATAAGAAGCATTAAACTTCACTTTGTTAATTGTACAGATGAAAGCATATGGGAAAGTTCAACATCAGTTTTGTAGAGGGCTTCATTTTGGTGAGCTTCTCAGTTTGGCCTCAACTAAAATTTGTCCTTTTTGTCTTTGTTTTGATTTTCTACTCCCTAACAATCTTTGACAACATTTTCATTATCATGGTCTTTTGCCTGAACCTTCAGTTGCACACAACCATGTACTTCTTCCTCTGCTACTTGTCTTTCCTGGACATCCGCTACACCACCAGTACTGTTCTCCATCTTCTAGTCAAACATCATGGAGCAGAGTAGACCATCACCTATGGAGGGTGTGTGGCCCAGGTCTTCATCTCTTTTGCCCTGGGCTCCACTGAGTGTGCGCTTCTGATGCTTATAGTGTTTTATCACTATGCTGCTATCTATAGACAACTCCAGTACATGGCCATTATGGACTTCCATCTATGCGAGACACTGGCTGTCACCTGGGGAGGAGTCTTCATGAACACTCTGATTTATACTGGTCTTTGATTGCCATGCCCCTCTGTGGCCTCCATCATCTGACCACTTTTGTGAGATGCCTGTGTTTCTGAAGCTGGCTTGTGGGGACACACAAGGGATAGAGGCCAAGATGTTTGTGGTCCAAGCTATTATCATGGTGCTTTCTTCAGGATTAATTTTAAGCACCTATGTACATGTACTCAGGCAAAATTAAGGGTCTATCAATGGCTGGGTTCAGAAAGGCTTTGGGACTTGTGGATCCCAACTTTTGGTTGTTTCCCTCTTTTATGGTTCAGCCATATACACATATCTCCAGCTCATGCACAGTTATTCTCAGAATGAAGGAAAATTTGTTGCTTTTTTGAACTATAACGATCCCCATGCTCAATCCTCTGATTTATACCCTAAGGAAAAAGGATGTGAAGGGGACTCGGAGGAAGGTACTAGGAAAAGGCAGAGACTTGGGGCAGAAAATCAGTTCTGCCATTTTATTAATTAAATCCCTGTTCATGTCCCTTCACATCTCTGGGCCCATTTCTAAGGTCTCTTACTATGCAAACTTAGATAAATTACCTAAAACATTTGAACCACATAAACGTGGTTACTCTTACATGATTCTTAGGGACAATAAAGAGATCACAAACAGAGCTACTTCATGAAACATGGAAAATCTCAAACATGGATGTTATTTAACTATGTGAAGAAAAAGGCAAAATCATTAGGGCAGAACTGAACAAAGGGAGGCATCAGAATCTCATCAGCTGTTCTAAGAGTCACAGTAGTAGTGACTGGTTTCACAGACAAGATGTTTTCTATACAAGATTGAAGACAGTAGAGAAGTGAACATAAAAATAATGAGCCTATAGGAAGTGATAATGAAAAAAGGAAAAAATAAACAGGAATGACAAAGAAGATATAAAGAGATTTCTGTGGTAGGGAGTGTTCAGAAGTTCAAGAGGCTGTAGGCTAAATTGTGAAGACAACGGATATTTCAAATTCCACCCTTGTCATTTCATTGCATGTACTTAAATGTATGTTTCATGTTAAAGTGTTAAGGTACCCTTGCTTAATCCTTAATTAGGTTCAATAATTTTCAGGCTGAGCAAATCCTCTTTTATTCCAATTAAAATAGCTGATATTTGTTTAATATTATAAAACTGTTCTTGTATAAATTGTCATTAATCTTTACGGTAACATCGAGAGGTAGTTATTATTGTTATATTTCCTATTTATTCATGATGAAACAGAGGTTCAAAGGTTTTAGGTAATTTATGTAAGTTCAGAGGGCAAATTGGAATGATGATCTGATTCATGTTTCTGCATCCCTAAACTCAACACTTATTACAACACACAGCCAGTGATCTTTATTTGAGAGTCAATTTCAAAAATATTTGTTGAAGCATACCATTCATACATGAACATTATTGAGAATAAGTATATAGTAAAAATTATGGACTTACAAAACAAACATGCATGTCACCATACAAGGTTCCCATACTTCTCCCCACCACCAACAGCTTGCATTTTTGTGAAACATTTGTTACAAACTATGAATGTGCATCATTGAAATATAACTACTAGTTTAATATATTTTTATTACAGAAATTGTGAACTTACAAAACAATCTTGCACATGTGCAGAATTTCCATACAATACCTCTTCAACAATATGCCACAAAAATATATTAAAATATACATATATATTGAGAATTCTTCTCTTTAGTAATTATGTGTAAATTAAGCAATGCATAATCCTTACACAATGATGTAAATATATTTGTATAAAATTTTTTAAAATGGGCTCAGTTTTTACAATATATTTACATACTGCACTCTCCAAAAAGGAAGGGTAAAGATTATTTTTATATACTCACAACATGAAAATACCTATATAATGTACACTTGTGTGTGTAACCATCCCCCAAAACATACAGATACACACGCATCTGCCAAAGGAAAAAACAATGAAAAAGTCCATAAATCCCTGAAAAAATAAATATTACTCTGAACTACCATACATGCCATACATTTTCCCCAGCAGACCCAATTATTAACATTTCATTTTAGTATGATGTATTTGTTATTATTCATGCAAGAATGTTTTCACATTTGTTCTGTTAACCACAGTCCATCTACCACAAGATTCCCTGTGTTATACAGTCCCATGCTTTGTACAATCCATTCAAAATGTACACTCAGTGACTCTCATTTTCATCACAGAGTTGTGCTATCTTCATCTTCTGTCAATTTTAGAATGTTTTCTTTTTAGAGTGAATTTTTAATAAGGATATATTGAGGTTGGAAAGAAAGATAGTTGGAGAGGGACTTCACAATTTTATTTTACTCAATCTTACCAGGATACTAGACACTGGAGTTACTCACATATTTTTTGGTCTGAAGTAATATTTTTCCAAGGTCAAAGCTAATGTGTCCTGTAATAATATTTCTGTTTACTAAGCTCTAAATATAGTTTAAGCGCTATGATATACACTATACTATATTGTCACAATTCTTACAACATGAAAGATAGGTATGATCTGCCACCCACACCTTATTTTTACTGAACAAGAAATTGAGTTTATATAATTATTTTGAGTAAGTTGACCCAAGTTAACCAGGAAGTAAGTAGAGGGCCAGGATTTGAATCTGGTCTGTCATCTGCCAAATCCTACCTTCCACGCCCTGCCCAATAATCCATACTTTTATATCTATTGCCCAAGGCACTAACCAAATGAAGTAATACAATCTTCATGGAACAGGTGGTTTTCCTTTTGAATGTTGGGTAAATGAAAATTCTTATATCTTAGTATGAGGATCAAGGTCTAAACAATTCAAGCATGTGGAATAACCCAAAGGAGAAAGGATGATGGAACTAGAAGGAGAGAAATTAATAAAATTATTATATGGTTAAAATGCTATTTTTTTCATTCGGCAGACAGAGAAAATGGCTTCTCAATTATATTAAAGAGAGCATATCCCACACATAGACAATGTTAAAGGTTTCTGGAACAGTTGGGCATATGCAACCATTGCTTTTTTGAAGTCAGCTTCTGTGGGAGAACAAATTCCAACACCATGGGAACCTGCACCCCTGGGATCTACTTGCACTTTCTCATCCATGGCATGGCTAATTGATCAACAGAGATTGTGAGTCCCTCTAGCTATGGCAGAACTAAAAAGTGATTCCCAATTTCCCTAAGTTGCCTGTATGAGAAAGGAATCAGAAGTAGCTTCCCTGCATGGTGCAGGCGTATATCGACAGCATAGCACTGGTCAACCCTTTTCTCTTAGAGACTAACTGGATGCCTTTCAAAATCTATTGCCACTTGTCCTTACCCTGCTAAACTTCCTAAATGGAATTTTAACTATATCTAATATTGCATGTAAGAACTATAATTTGGGCTTATCTACTGGAAAAAAGAGAGATGGGAGAGAAGAGAAAAGAGGCTGTGTAGGATTGCTTGTAAGGAGAAAAATTAAGGTATGATTTAATAAGGAACAAATAACAAGAGCTTAGGAAGATTTCAGTGAATACTATGAAAATCTGTTACTGTAGGATTTAAAACATTCTTGGAATTTATAACATTTAAATTTTTTTAAATGTCATTAGTTTTATTGGTATCACCTGTACTTAAAATCCATAGGAATCCCCCTCCCCAAAATGCTGGGTGCTTGCTTAAGAGATAGTTCAGATGTGTGGGTTCTTTTAACTGAGGAAAGGAAGACTCAGATACACCCATCTCAGAACAAGCAGCAGAAGAGAAGATTCCTATCTTCAGGGAGTTGATGGTAATAGAGGTGTTGAATGTGTGTGTTCTGGGGTGGGTGGAGGGATGATATGCGTGTGCACATGTGGGTGGCGGCGGGGAGGAAACTCTCAAAGGCCCAGTGTGATACCAGGAGACTGAGGAGGAGGAAGAGACCCCGTGTTCAGCACTAATCACATTCCCCTTCATTGCAGTCTCATCCTTTTGTGTGTGCAAGAAGGTAGCTAAACTTTCCTACCCAAGTTTAATCATGCATTCCAATGCCCAGATGAGCCTCATTACAAACACAATATGAGTCAGAAAACTATAAAGGAGAGAGGAGTTGGATTTGAGTACATGGAGTCCTCACCCATGTCAAACTCTTTTCAGGATATTTTGAAGTATTTGGGGTTTCTTTCTCGTTCTTTCTGGGACAGATGCGAGAAATGGGGCATTGCTCTTCTTGTATTGCAAACTAATTTCCTATACTTTAAATTAAGGACTGGGTCCAGTTGAAGGGCCTTTCTATTTGACAAGGAGATGAAGAAAGAGAGAAATATCCAGAAAATGATGAAAACGATGGAAAACACCGTAACAGAAAAGCTTCAGGAATGATTTGATTGTATTCAGTTTACAAGTAGTACTGTTAAGTCGGTATGGGATCAGGGGCTTTCCTTGCAATCTGTCTACGGGTAGAGATAACCTTAAGCTAAAGCAGGTCATTTGTAACAGACATAGGTAATTGCTTCTTAATCATTAAGGTGAAATTATCCTGAATCAAGCCTTAAAGGGCAACAATTGGTGGCGAAATGTGTGGTGCCTCTAGGTTGACTACACATTGCTCTGCCCAGGAATGTTACTTCCCTTCCGTTACGACAATCACAACGATGCTTCAATGAATAGCCTCTTATATTCATAGCTTTGTACATTTTTCAGAGTATCTGTAGACTAAATTATTAGGTGTGAAATAGCTGATACACAGGGTTTGCATTTCATAATTTTGATAGATATCATAAATTGCTCTCAATAAATCTAATTGACAGTTTTCATCTCTATAAAACTGAAAGGGAGAATGGTGCTGAAGAGTAGATTAAATCTGCATTTCTCTTATCATGAGTGAGATTGGGATCTTTTCTTAATTTCAGAATCATTTATAATTTTCCTTTTTAGCAACTCTCTCTTCACACCTCTTGATATCTATTAATTTGTTATCATATTGCTTTGTAGATGCTTTTATATAAGGATATATAGCTATTGATGCTGTGAATGACAAATATTTGTTAGTTTTCAGTTTTTTGGGGGGGTTTATTTTGAAGGTTTATGAAATACAGGAGTTGATTTATGAATTTTTAAAATGTTTTTTGGTTTTGTGCTAATGTTACAAAGGCCTTCTTCCTTATAGCTTCAATAAAGGATTCTATCATGGTTTCTAGTAATTCAGTTGTAGTTTCTTTTTTGCATTTAAATGCTTACTCCATTTTGAATTTATCCTGTTGTAAGGGTTGAGGTATGTATCCACCATTACCTTTTTTTCAGATATCTAACTAGTTGATTCCACAACATCTATGAATAATCTGTCTTTTCCCTATTGATGTGTGTTGCACCTTTTTCAAATACTAAGTTTACACATGTATTTGGGTCTAGTTATGACTTTTCTTTTCTATTCCATAGAGCTATCTATTCAAGCATCCATAACACACTGTTTAAATTGAGATTTTAGATATGCTTGTTCCTAATTATATGATTTTTAGCTATGTATTTTTTTTTTATTTTAGAAATACTTTCATTCGGTTGACTATTGTCTTTCTTTTCTGTGTATATAATATATCTCATGTTGGAAGAAATAAATGTTCCTGTGCTTAGCCTTATAATAATATATTTATTTAATAATATAATAATAATATTCAAAATACTTTACACTATTTTCTTTCTTTAGAAAGTATCTGTAGATTTCCAATTATGAGCAATGCTTTAATTAATATATTTTCTTCTCCCATCACATATGTGTACTGGTTACTTTTATTTTGTTGTTCATGATTTCAATTTTATTAATATTGATCTTTGATAAGCTCTGGGAATTCTTTTCACTGCCCAGTGTGGCAGTTTTATCATGGAAATAATTTTTAAAGAGAAAAGGTGCCCCCACAACATATATTTTCCCTGAGCCAGTATGCCCCAGGGGCAGCCCTGTTGAGGATTTTATGGGCTTTACTTTAGGGTCTTCATATATTGAATATTGTCTCCATGTCCAAAGCCAGATTAAATTGTTTGCTTTCATAAGATGCTTAATCCATTTGTCTAGCTGTCCAGAAACTTCTTTGTCTTTGACATTCACTAACTTTACCAGGGAGTATCTCTGTGTTGACTGCTCTAAATCAGTTTTCCCAGGATACGGTATGTTCATCAGATGTACAAACTGAAATCATCTTTAATTTCAGGAATGTTTTCTGACAATGTGTTTAAAGTTCTACTATTTTTAATTCTTTCTTGTGTGCTCCAATCTTACACTGCCTTCCTTTCATAGCTAATATTTTCTTTTTCATTCCCTTAAACTCTTCCTATATTTCTGTTTCAATATGTTCACTTCTCTTCTTTACCTCTTCTATATGCATTACTGTGTGTACCCCAATCAATTTCTTCATCATTCCTGAGATGGTTTATTATTTTACCTTTCTTTGAGTTTCCTGATCTTTGCTGGTTCACAGTTCTTATCCAGTTTCCTTACCTTATGGTCCTTAAAGTTTTGAACTGCTTTACTTATGTTCATTCTTCCTAGAGTTGATTATTTGGCTATATATTTAAAAATTATTATTCATTGTGATAATTGTCTTAATTTTCCTCTTCTCCTTGGCACATTTTCTGGTTTGTGTCCTTTACCTGTTCTTGATATTTTCTCTTCCTTTATGTTTTTCTTGTTATTTTTGTAAAGGCTCTGTGCTAGTTCTTTTTCATTGCTCATCACTGAAGCTTGAGTGTGTTTCATAAATTATTTGCTTGAAGTTTGTGTGAGTGACAGCCATGGCCTCATTGCCATGATGTTAGGTTTTTTGTATGTTGGTTTAGCTCTTTAGTTTTTCTTATGAACTTAGGTTTTTTGTATGTTGCTTTAGCTCTTATTTCTCTTTGAACATAGGGGATAGAAGTTGTGGGGCTCATCAAATGTAAAGATCATCTTCTCCTCCTCTGATACAGTGATTCTATCTTTTTCAAAATATGTCTTGACTTCATATTTGGAATGACTTCATGTTTTGCTGACTCTTGAGTTTTCTAAATCCAAACTTTCACACCAGCCTGTCACTTGGTCACCTAAACTATAAATAAGGAATTTAGATTGTAGATTTGAAAGGGAGCTCCTCAATTTTGAAAAAAAAAAAAGGTCTTTTGTTGACCTTTCTGAGACCTGTAGCTGTAGAATAATTTTTCCAAGCATCCACTGTTAAACTACATGTAATTTCATCTTTTTGTGTGGTTATTAACAATAGCCATACCCCCAAACTCCTCAGAGGTTATAGGTTTCCTATGCAAATATGCAAATGTATACAATATGTGCAGAAAAATACCTGCTTGTATGTATCTACTAACGGTTTTGTTTATTGTGC
>JAQZBX010012358.1:0-40996 GCA_029593785.1 Cabassous unicinctus
TGCATGCATTTCTAATTTGTGTAAATGATCATGTTACTGTATCATGTTGGGTTTTTTTTTTCATTAAGACCTATATGTTTTAGACTTAACGATGTTGCTCATGGCAATATCTACTCCGTTGCTTCTAATTACTGTATAATACTCCACAGTGTAAATCTTCCACTATTACCTACTCTCTCTCCTAGTGTAGAACACTCAAGTTGCTTTGTGCTTCCCCCTCCATAAATAAAACTACAGTAAATATCCTTGTAGTCATGTGAAACTTTCTCAGTATATATACCCAGGGCAGAATGTGTGGGTCATATATTTAATTGGACTAATTATTGCCAGATGGTCCAAGAATGGCTGTACTATGCCATACATGCAGTTCCTAAAACCCCACATCCCACCCACGCTGAGTATTATCTAGTTATGTCTTTTTGAAATGAGGTATAAAATTATGTCTTGTTTTAATATGTATTTCTCTAACTGCTAATAGAATGAACATGTTTATAACATTAAGTTATCCCACTCTAGAGCCTGGAATGTCTCCCCATTTATTAAGATCATCCTTAATTTAGTTAATCATTTATTTATTGAATATTTAGGTTTCCAAGGAAGGGAGAAACAGAAAGTCCATGAACAAGCGTGAAAGGCAGTGGTGGAGAAGGACAGGTGCTCTGGTGGGCACCTGTCCTCTATTTACCATTGCAGAATCAAGCATCATTTCTTAAACAGTCAAGTGCTTAGAGGATATGAGCTGAAGAGGGGGAGGAGGGGAAGAGGCTATTCAATAAGTTCACTGTTGAATCTTTGGTTCAAGTCCCACAATATTCAGCAAGTGATACCAAATTGTCAATAGCTGGGAAAGGGTAGGAATGAGTGGGGTGGGTGGTACAATGGGGAAGTGTTAGGAGCAGGGTCGCATTGATTGATAGCAGAAGAGTCTACCAAGTTACCTGCCTAGAAGTTTTCCCCCTGGGTTTTGGGACTCCCTGTCCCATTTTAGCCATTTTTTTAAAAGAAAATTCCTCTCAAGGTATGTGGAGCAGTTCTCCAGCTCATTCAACTCATGTAACCTAACACATGTTCCTGCTATTGATTGATAAAAGTAAGATTAAGGAAGGATTTTACATGAAAGCATTTGGCTGAAAGTCAAGGGCCCAGCCCAGTCTAAAAGAATCCCAGTGTCTAGGGGTGAGGCTCAAGAATCTATTTTATCAACACTTCTCCAGGGGATTCTGGTGATAAGCCAGGTTGGGTTTCTGGGGACCACAGAGGGCTGGCCCACTCCTCAGCAGTCTTCAGGCTGATCTGCCATGTTAGACATGAAGACTTTTAAAATATCAAGACAATGACTCTAACCCAACCCAGGAGCTGCTGTTGTGACTTGCTGTGAGCTAACCCCACCTCTCATGCTGTAATTCAAGCTAATTGTCTCTTCAACATTCAGAGCAGATGGAAACCCATGCCATCCACCCCTCATGCATCCTATACTAATATATTGGAAAGATAACATTAAAAAGCCATTTGTTTCTTACTTTTGTAAGCTTCAAAAATGCAAATGACACTTACTGGAGAACAGGACAAGAAGGAATGATATGACAGTTTCTTGTCTTGATGTTTTACGGAATATGCCTGTGCTGGTTCTGTGCCATGCTCAGTAGGCAGCGATGGGAAAGGTGTCATTTGCTCCCAGATTGGAGGAGTTGCAGCTCACGCAGGGAGTCCTCTGTGATGGAGGCCAGTCAGCTTTTATGGACTTCAATGCCATTTGCTTCAATACACTTTGAAATGCAGGGTCAGCTCACTGAGCTACAACGTGCAGTAATAACACATTTTATAGGACTAGCTTGTCAGAGCAGCAACAACATGAGATACATAAAACCAATAAGCACACCATGTCTACAGATTCCATCCTAGTAACCACGATAAAGTAATAAAATTGACAGCAGCCATCAAAAAGCTCCCTTTCTGACTTTGTGCAGGGAATTTACTGTTGCTTAAAACAGAGGAGCTGTCTCAAAGCCTTAGATCAGAGAGAAGTTATGGACAGCAAGTTGCAGTGCGTGGAAGGAGGAGCACGCCTGAGAAATGAAAGCAAGGTGAGGCGATTCCGTTTCACTAAGGCTTGGGACCCTGCAGTCTTTCATGTAATGCAATCTGCATCGTAAATTTTCTACAGAATGTTGTTGCTTTTCCAAATTACACCTTTAATATTATGGAGGGCTGTGTGGCCATGGGTGATAGATCAGCAAGTACTATTTCCTCACTCACCTTAAAGCCCTAAGGCAGGAAAGAGCTTAAATTCAACAGCATACACAGGGAACTCAGTGGGTTGGGGCTGAGACTGGAGTCTTAGAGTTCATGCATCTCTGACCTGTCACACTCAGAGATGAGAGAAGCTGGAGGAGTAAAATTATCATTAAATATAGGGAAAGATTTTACATGGATTCATTTGTCTGAGAATCCTGGGCCATAAGCATTGCAACAGAATCCTAGTATCTAAGGGTGGGGCCCAGGAATCCATTTTTCCAGATTTCCCTAGGTGGTTTCTTATGATAAGTAAGTAGGATACCCAGGAATCAGTGGAGGTAGAAATGGAGGTTGAGGGGAGGTGGGGATGGACATGAGACAAGATTGGGGTCTAATAAGGAAGGGTTTATGATTGGACTCCAGGCAAAATGTCAGCAATTATTAAACAAAAACATACTGAACCCTTTCTACATCCCAGACATCTTTTGGGATACCATTGGGTAAATAACACAAGCAAGGACCCTGCTCTTATGCAGCATACATTTGAGGCAGATGGGAAGAGATTGACAATAAGTGAAAACAAATGAAAAAGGCAATTCCAAACCCTGATAGGCATGTGAAGACAATACAACAGGGTTCTATGAGAGTGAATTGGACATGGTATAGGGTTTGGTTTAGACTAGGTATTCAGGGAAGAACTCCCCTCCGTGAGGAAAATATTAGTGCTGAGATTTCAGAGATATCACGGGTTCAGCCATTTGGAGACTGGTGGCATCATCTTCCAGGCTAAGGAAACAGCAAGTGCTAAGGCCTAGAGATTTCTGAGGCTTGGAAGAGCTTCATTCCCTCTTCTTCCCCTGCCTGTCCTGCTTTTCTTGGATTGGAGTAAAGAGATAAAGGAGAGTTGCCCCCAGGTTTCTACTCTATTATTATGTCCGGCAATTTTGCCCTCAATCTAAGAGTTAATGAATTCTGAATGAATATCAAAATTAATCAATTTTTACGTCCCTCAAATTGGGTATAGAACTTCCCAAGGCCTTATAAACACAAAACCTGAGTGCAAGGGCTCTCGGGCCCCTTGCCCAGCAACCAGACTTCAGGAGATGGAGTCGTGCACGCATGAGTGTGGCCCTCTGGGCCTTGGCAAGGCTGAAGGCATAATATTGCCCGCCTCTCTTTTATCTGTCTGCACTCGATGGTCCTGGGCCCTGTCTGTCACTGATCCAGGGCTGGCTCCCCAACCTCAACCAGAAAACACTTCTCACTAAGCTGGCCTTGTTGTCCTCCTGACAGCTACCGTGCAGTGATGTTTCCTTCCTCTGGTTTTCATTGTAGATGAGCTATCTCAAAGGGCTTCTGAGAGAAATAGGCTTTTGAGGGCCAAAGTGGGAAGCAAACCACCATTTACTTCACAATTCCTGTGGGAAAGAAGCCTCTGAGGACCAGACACCCAAATAAGAAGAGCATTTGGATGACAGCCCACCTATAAATTAGGATGTGGAACCTAAAAGCGAGATCTCCAGCTAGGCAGAAGGGAGCCTCCTTATCTTCAAAGTAAGTGTGACAAATGTGGCAGAAAACCTAAACTCTGGGGGAGGGAGGACCTTTTTTATTTCTTTCTTATTATTTTTTTAGTTTGGTAGCTACTTGCAGCCCAGGGGCATTGTAGAGACATAAGGATCAAGGAGATCAAGGGAGTCTATTTGATGGCCGGATTCATTTCTCAGCCTTTTCTTTTAAATTCATTGTGTTTTTCCTGTTTTCATTTAAAATAAGCATTGAGAGCTCATCCTCAGCTAAGTTTCCCAAAGGACAACATTTTGCAGAACCCAGATCCAAGCACAATGCCCAAGCTGTGCGTGAGAGAAAGTGAGTGGGAGAACTTCAGTAGGGCCAAGGTCTGGGGGTTCTCCCACTTTCAGGGAAGGAGGTTGCTAAGCGGAGGGAGTGTTACTCTCCTGGTCTCCCCCTCCCGACTTCCACCCCCTTCTGTGTGAGGAAATGGCTCTGCAGCTCTCATAGCAGCGTTTGACCCCCTTCCAGTTGCCTGCCAGGGATACTCATTAGCTCTGGAACTCACAAGGGGAAGAGGCTCAGAAAAGCCCAGTGAACCCCTGCCCAGCCCTTGAGAAAGAAGTCTGGCCAGCAACAAACAGCAGTTTCTTCACTTAGGACAGTTTTGCTAAACACATTTATTCATTTATTTACCTTCTCTGGAAGCGTTCAGCACTAAATGTGGTGGTATTTCCATCTAAGAAAGAATTTAACTGAAAAAATAAGCAGAATGGCAAACAAGAGTAAAAAGACAATGAGAAAGAAAATGCCCGCGGCTGTAATCCCACAGGACAGCTTGACAGCCGACAGCTGAACTCCCCTTAAACGTGGGGGGTTTGTACACACTGTCTCCTCCAAGCCCTCAAATTTTTGCAGGTTTTCTTTGTACCATGTTAAGAAAAGAATATTGGAACACGTGCACTCCAGGGGATTGTGACTTAAATTAATGGTGTCCTGCTGGGACAAGATGGGGACGAGATGGGGCGGAATGAGGTGAATGCTGTTGGCAGCCAGATTGAGGTAGATCCCCTTTAGATGGCTAAGTGCCTCGATGCTCTCACCTGCCAGGTTGTTGTGGCTTAAGTCGACGTGACTTATTTTTTCGAGGCCGTGGAATGCTTGCTGGTCTATGGAGAGGAGGTCACAGGAGGATAAAATCAGAGTGTCCAAGCTGCCCACAGGCTGAAGTAGGTTGGTCTTCGGAATGCTCCCATGCTGAAAGCGATTCCCCCGTAAATTCAGATGCCGGAGGTCAGGCAAGCCTGCTAGAAGATGCTGATTGCTTGTATCAAGGAAGCAGTAAGAGAGATTGAGAACCTGCAGGAGACGGAGGTTTTGGAAAGGACTTTGTGGAGTATCAACATGTAAGCGAGTAAATGCCAAATCCAGGCGTTCTAGCCGAGGACATTCTTCGAATGCCTGACTCTGGAGACCCAGGGGTTCGTTGTAGCTCAGGTTGAGGCACCGCAAGTGAGACAGGCTTTTGAGTTGCAGATTGCAGCAGTTAGAAGCCTCTATGTCACTGTGGCTTAAATCAAGTTCCTGAAGATGTTCGAGTTTTTCCAAACAGCCAGCACCAAGGTCCAGCTTCTTCATGTTACCTTTGATGTAGAGGTGTGTAAGAGAGGGAAAACTGGCAGCATTGATTTGACACAACTGGTTAAAATGATTTGCATTGAGAACTAACTTCTTGAGTGAGTTCATACCCTTAATCCCAGAGGGTAACTCTTGCAAGTGAGTAGCCGTCAGATCCAGTTCCTGAAGTCGGGTGAAGCAGCGAAACATGGAGGATGAGAAGTCAGAGAAATGGTACTTCTGTAGGTTGATGCTCTCAACAGACATTTCACAAAGTCCCTGAAGCATGTCTGAACTAAGATCTTCGGCATCAAGGTCCTCAAATGTACCAAGCCAGAGAGACTGAATAGTAGAGTTTTGCAGACCTCTTAATAAAACAGGCAAGTCAAGAGTCCCTCCAAAGTTCAAACTTTGGAAGATTTTTGAATGGAAAGCCCCAGGCTCAATAGCTTTAATGTTGTTGCCATTGAAGTTCAGGCTTAGGTTGGTGGCCTGCTTCAGAGAGTCCATGTCTTTTGCCGTGAGGTGGTGTATAGCATTATTCTGAAAATCCAGGACTTTCAGATGCTGCGTTGGGAAGTTTGTTGGGAGGTTAATGGAGGAAATATGGTTGCTACCAAGATGCAAGCTTTCCAAATGTTCTAGACTGTGCATTGGGATAAAATCGAGATTGGAAATTCCTGTTTGGATTAAAAAGAGATGCTTCAGAGACTTGGGCCCATTAAGTGATGTCTCTGCCATGAATATCAGTGGATTTCCACTCAACACGATTGTGCTCAATTGATGATGGCTCTGAAAAGTGTCTTCATGTACCCAGTTAATCTGGCACCTTAAAAAGATAGTAATATTTAACAATAATGAATTTGAAAAAAGAAAAAAAAGACAACTCTGTCACAGTGATATATGCTACAAAGCCACCTTTGTGGATAGTAAAACTACACAGTATTATTCAAAATCAAACATAATAAACTTTCTTCAGTACTCACAGATGGCCTGTTGAATTCTTTAATGAATAGCCTCAGTTCTGAACACCCTGATTTGGAATTATTTCCAGATATCATTTACCTTCAGACTGAACCCTTATTGGTTTACATTTGTAATCTAGGATAGTTAGTGGTTTGATTGAAGGTAAAACCAAACTATTATTTACTATTTTAAATAATAACATAATATGTCATATGATATATAATATATCACAGATGAATCTGTGCCATCCTGGGCAAGTCACGACTTTTCTCAATCTACGTTTTTTCATCTATAAAGTTGAAAAATAATAGCTACTTTGTAGGACTATTGTGAGTCAAATGATAAAATATATGTGGGAATGCTCTATGGAAATATGGACCACAAGGTTCAGTGGAAACTGTTGGGTACTTCACACCTAAAAATATCAGAGTGTATATATATATACACTTAGCTTTCCTGGAGACCAGTAAGGTAATTCCTTAGAAATGCTTAGTTGAAAGGAAATGCAAATCCATAGGAGTAAGTATAGCCTGAAACTAGACTATATCTGGGAAATATCTGCTTTATTTGGTGGCTTACTGCCTTTTTTTTTTTTTTTTTTATTAAAAAAGTGATAGGTTTAAAGAAAAATTATGCAGAAAATACAGAGTTCCTCATATACCTTCCCTATTATTAACACCTTGCATTCGTGTGGTACATTTGTTACAACTGATGAAAGAATATTATTATAAATGTGCTATTAACCATAGTCCATGGCTTACATTAGAGTTCCCTGTTTGTGTTGTACAATTCTATGGGTTTTTAAATTTTTTTATTTTAGTAACACATATAAAACCTAAAATGTCCCCCTTTTAAAAACTTTCAAATATATTTCAGTGCTGTTAATATATTCACAATATTGTACCACCATCACCACCAAATTTTTGATGGTTGATGGAAAATTGGCAACCCAAATAGAAACTCTGTACAATTTAAGCATCAATTCCCCAATCTGTAGTATGACCTTACTGATATGAAATAATTAGGATAAAGAAATTCATCGAGTCAGAAACTAGACTATATGGGGGGAGGGGAAAGCCTGGTTTTAAGGAGCCTGTTGTACCAGGAGGAGGAGACAAAGCCTGGGGCCCGAGCAGCATAGGAGGGCCTATCAAAATCCAGCAAGGTGCTGGGACCCTCAACAGGGTTATCTTCAGTGGGTGAACTTAAAAAAAAAAAAGAAAAAAGAAAACCCACAAAGGGAGACATCAAGGACATGTGATTGTCATGACCTTGCTTGGGTAGAACAATAAAAACAACAAAATCTCCTCCGAGAATGCTGAACATGAGCTTCCACTCGTGAGGATTGTGGACTGAATTTATACTACCTCTGTGGCCCTCTCAAAAGAAACCCAAGTGAACATTTAGGTTAAAATAGACCAGGATAGTAGTGACTTGAGGTAACTGGCAGAAGCAAATGCAAACCTTTGCTGGAGTAATTAACTTAATTGATTTTTTTTTATAAGGTAAACTTTCAAACTTACATAAAAGTAGAGGTAATAGTCAACTAACCTTTTTATGTCTATCACCCAAACAACAATTATCAAGATTTGCCATATTTGCTTCCTTGCTTCATCCATCTCACCTCTCTCTTCTGAATTATTTTAAATTAAATCTCAGACACGTTATTTCATCTCATACATATTTCAGTATGCATCTCCTCCCATAAAAGGATGTGTTTTCCATAATCATAACACCATTATCACACATAAAAATATTAGCAATTCATCATCCAATTCTAGAAAAGCATTTTAAACAAAAATTTCCACAGATAAAGTTCCAAGAAATAAATGAGCTCCAAGTAAAAATTCACTGAACACATAAGGGAAACATATTTGCGAAAGTCAGCAGGAAAAAAAATTCTACAGAATCAGCTTCAAAGATTCAGCAGATACCCAGAATTATCTGGTATATCTGATATATATTATCAGAATATATGATAAATGTGTTTAATATGCGTCATGGTTTGAGTCTTTTGTGGACTCCAGAAAATTATGGTCTTAAGCTAACCCATTCCTGTACATGTATGCTTATTGTATGTAGGACCTTTGGGTTAGATTCAGTTAAGGGATCTTTTGATTAGATCACTTTTGGTTAGAATGCTTTCATTAAGGGCCTTTGATTATATTGCCAGGCCCAGGGTGGTCCTAATCCTCTCACTGGGATCTTATATAAACTGAGGACTGAAAGCAGAGACACACAGAGAAAGAGTGCTGCCATTTTTATCCTGCCATGTGACGAAGGACTCCAGAATCACCCACAGCTGAGCTGGAAGAAGGTGAGTTCACAAGAAACTCTAAGAGGCTGAAAGAGAGGCTGGAGGCTGGAATCAGTGGAGCAGTCCTAGGCTGGAGAGACGAGCCATATGCCTGATCGTCCACAGCTGAGCTAGGGAAGAACATGAGCCTGGAGGAGAAGGCAGTCATTTTGTCTTGCCATGTGGCAGGAGTCCAGGATCTGCCAGGAGCCAATTTTTGGTGAGACAGTATCTCTAATGACTCCTTGATTTGAACATTTTCACAGCCTCAGAACTGTTAGATTTTACCCTAATAAATTTCCATCATGAAAGCCAACCCATTTCTGGTATTTTTGCATTGGCAGCCTTTAGCAAACTAAAACTATATACTTAAAGAAAATAGAAGGAATCAAAAGTATGAGGAATGGGGAAAATATCAAAATTGACCAGTTATATTTGTTTAAAAAATCAGTGAAACTTACTGAAATGAAAAGCATTAATACTTGAACTTAGAAAGCTAATGGATAGTTTCTACAGGAGATTAGACACAGTTTTGGAGTATATTGATGGGCTAGTAGTAGCTACAAGGAAATATGTAGAATATAGACCAAAAACCAGAGATGGAAAATATGAGAAACATATTAATATATCTGAGGGATAGATGAGAAGACCCAACATAAGTCTAACCAGAGATCCAGAAGCTGATAAAAGAATGAATGGTGGCAAGTCAAAATTCAAACAGATAATGTCTGGAATCTCCTTGAATTTGTGGAAAACACCAATCTCTGACTCCAGAAACTCTACAATTGACACATAGATACATCACCATGAAACTGCAGAATGTCAAAGACAAAGAAGAGTCATTAAAAACATCCATTCAGACCCCTACCTCACAACATACACACAAAAAATTAACTCAGAATGGATCAACATGTGAACTATTAATACCACCATGAATCTCTTAGAAGAAAACTTAGGAGATGATCTTCAGGACTTTGAATTTGGTAATAATTTCTTAAATATGATACCCAAAGCATGTGCAACAAAATAATGAGTAAATAAATTAGTCCTTAATCAAAAACAAAAACTTTTGAACATCAAAGTACAGGATAAAGAAAGTGAAAAGGAAATCTACAGAATGGGAGAAAGTAGTTCTCCCCATGATTGCTGAAAGGGTACATGGATTCTGTTTTGGGTAATTCAATTTTGGTAAAGGATGTTGGTGATGGTAGCACAACATTGTAAATGTATTTAATGGAACTGAATTGTACACTTAAAAGAGTTTAAGTGGCAAATTTTATGGAGCGTATATATATATATATATATATATATATATACACACACATATATATGTTACCACAATAAAAAATAATTTAAAAATCCAGAGAGAAAAGACAGGTTGCCTCCATATGAAACTGATAGGATAGACAGGAGGCTGCTCAGTGTCCACAATGGAAGACCATGGAAGGATAGCACCAACGGGCTGAGCAAAAACAACTGTCGACTTAGAATTCTATATCAGACAATACTATCGTTCAAGAACCAGAGTGCAATAAAAACATTTTCAGAAAAACAAAACTGAAGAATTTACCAGTAACTGAATCTCACTAAAGGAATTTCTAAGCATATACTTTAGGATGACGAAAAATCATTATAGACAGGAAGATCCAAACACCAAGATGGAAGAACAAGCAAAGAGAAATAGAGGATGTGGTAAAGCTAAAGAAACAATGACTGTTTAAAGAGATAAAAAAATTTAAAACGTCTGCTTTGTGGTAAAACAAAAAGCAGCAAGGGGAGTTGAAGAGGAGGTTTTTAGAAAGTATGAGTTGAAATTTTTATCACTTTTAAAACTAACAGAAGAGGAAACTCTGAAATCCTGAAGCTAGAAAACCTATCCTGTTCCAAAATGCACTCCTCATAAACACAGAGAAAGTCGTTTCACCTGAAAATGAGGAACAGAAAAGGAGAGGGAAGTAAATTTCTTTGGAGAATAATGGTTTGGTAACAGACTAATCTTGATCTCTATCTTATGGGGCAACTCTCTCTCTTAGTCAAGTGTTTGTATACTGGGGAGGTAACTTTGAGTCATTTGGTGGATTCTGGACTGGGAGACAGGAGAACAGAGTCCTAGTTTCCTCAATCTGTGACCTTAAGCAAGTTCACAGAACTTCCTTGAATCTCTGTTTCCTCTTCTAACTATAGGTGAACAATAATATTCAATATGGCTACCTCACAGTGGTTTTTGTAAAGATAAAATAGTCCTATGGATGTGAACATCTTCCCACTCTGAGGAAGTGTTAGTTGAAGGACAAAAGTAGAGGAAAAAGAACTACCGCAAGGGATGCAAAGCCCTTTACCCCTTTTCCACACACGCATAAGCTCAAATTCCCTTTTGTTTTCTTCCCTTACGTCTTGGTAACAGTTCTGCCTAGTGGTTTTCAAACACTGTTTCAGCATGTGAAATCCTGCGGTCTGCCACTGAAACCAAATAATGGGACCCTTTTCCCAACTTATAGGGAAAAAAGTTAATGAAGAGGGTGCGTTTGTGTTTCTCTGGTAAATTTTTCTTAAAATGTTATCACTCAATAAGGTTCAACTATGCTAAAATGTAGTACCATATAGCATCTAATTTAGCACAAGCTTTAGTTGCTTTTGTTGTTGCTTTCCACATTCCTTAGAACTTCTTAAACAGCACTGTTGCTGCAGCTAGTTTGAGAACCGTCCGTATTCTTCATTGATTGGTATTCATTTAAACGATGTTTCGCCTTCATAAAAACATTTGGTGGGAAGGGATAAGCACACAGAGTAGCAGATTGTCATTGTACCCCAGAAGAAGGTTCTAGAAGCAATTTGAATGCAAGTTGTGTTATTACTTAAGAAAAGCACCAAGAGGGCACAAGGGACACAGATACATACCTGGTTAAGTCCAAAAAGATAAGATTTATGAGTCTGCTGAAGGTTGTATTTTGAATTGCAGGCAAGATATTAAAACTGAATTCCAAAACTTCTGTTGTGTCTGGTAGAGTGTCAGGAATTTTTCTCAGACCTAAATTTTCACAGTTATATGTTTTGTTGGCTTCTTTCTGATGAGAGAAACAATATATATTATATTGGTTGTAATAATTTGATTGGCAAAATTACATGTGTTTTACCCTTTGAGCAGCAATACAACTTCTAGAAATTTTTATCAAATACAAACTTGCAAAAACACAAAATGACATATGAACAAGGTTATTCATTATAATATATTTTGTAATAGCAAAAGATGGGCAATAACAAGAATATTCATCAATATAGGGCTAGTTGAACAAAATATGGAACCTTTTACAGGTAAAAATGAATGAGAAATATCTCCATATGCTGATATGGCGTAATAGCCAGTATCTATTGTCAGGTAAAAAAGCAAGGTGCACAATAGTATATATTTATATATAGTATATAGTATATAGTATATACTATACAGCATGCTACCTTTTGTCTAAGAAAGGTATGCATGTATTTACTTGTATTTGCAAAAAAGAAACAAGGAGGAAAACTCAAAAACTAATAAAAATCAGTTGTCTTTAAGGGAAGGGAAGGAACTAAGTAGAGAGGGCAGGGCTGGAAGCTAGACTTCTCTGAATGTGCCTTGTTTTACACTTTTTATTTTCAACATGAGTAAATGTTCTCTCTAACAAAAAAACACAAAATTAAATAAAGCATTGCCTAAATTTTGAAGAAACCTAAATTAAACGAATCTAACTACATATCAAGTTTGTGACATAACCACAAAGAAAATTTTTATTCCAACTGACCTAAGAACACAATATTTTGACTACACAGCCTTAGTGTGATAGAAAAATATTGCAAAACATTCCATTTCATTTAGTAGTCTTATTGTTATTAATAATGTTGGTATTGTTATTTTGAAAATATTATATATATATATTACAGATTGTGGTGGGTTTAATTATGTACCCTAACAAATACTTGTTCTTAATCTGATTCCATTTCCCTGTGGGTATGAACCCATTGTAAATAAGACTTTTTTTTTAGGTACTGGGACCAGGAATTGAACCTGGGACCTCGTACTCAGGAGGCCGGCGCTCAACCACTGAGCTACATTGGCTCCCCTGAGTTGGCTCCCTTGTCTGTTGTCTCATTGTTGGCTCATTGTTGGCTTGTTGTTTGGCTTATTGTTTGGCTTGTTTGTTTTTGCTCGTTGTCTGCTTGTTCTTTATGCTTGTCTGATTGTTGTTGTTTTTTTTGCTTGTTGTCTGCATGTTGTTTCTGCTCATTGTCTGTTCATTGTTTGTTTGTTTTCTTTAGGTGGCACCGGGAAATGAACCCTGGACCTCCCATGTGGGAGGCGGGAGCTCAACTGCTTGAGCCGCCTCTGCTTCCAATAAGACCTTTTGAAGATGTTATTTTTAGTTAAGATGTGGTAATCTGAACCACGGTGAGTCTAAAAAGGGGTTATTGGAGGCCTTATAAAGAGAAAGTCATGGGGAAGAGCCAGAGGCCAAATGTCAGTAGAAACTGGAAAAGTGGGGAGAAAGGAGAGGACATCACCATGTGACAGGAGGCAGAAATACAAGCCAAGAAACCCCAAGGATTGCCGGCAGCCAGTACCAGAATGCTACTGACCCTGAGAGAAAGCATGGTCTTGCCAACCCCTTGATTTGGCTTTTAGTCTCTGAAACCATAAGCCAATAAATGCTTGTTTAAGCCAAACAAGTTTGTGGTATTTGTGATAATAGCTCAGGCAAACTAAGACACAGGTTAAAACAAATAAGGAATTATGGTCATGTTGATAGGAACTAAGATTTTCCACATAAGAGAATAGAGATACCAGGGTAAAATCAGAGAAATTAAGTGAAAACTTCTTTAATTTTAAGTTTGATTTGGAAATATAAACCTCTGATTTTAAACTTACTTTTAAAAATGCACACAGAAATGTCTTATACAATTGCATATATAACTTTCTGAAAAAACTTTTATTCCATAAAACAATGCACTAAAAGTACACAACCTATGGAAAAAATAGTGGCAGACCACTCAGAATCAATGGATCTTTGTAACCAGAGGACTAATAAGATGGATAATAATAAAAACAGGAGGGCAGCTAAACCTCAACAGGCGTTTCACCTGTATAACCGTCAGATAATATTCTGCAGCCTTAAACCTTGGGGCTTCAATATGCAGGTCCTTGAGAGCCTTCATTTTTAATACCGATCAGTTTTAATTTTGATAAAACTGATCCTGAATATAGACTTCTTCATTAAATCTTTCCTTCACCTCTTTTCTTCCTCCCTCCCTCTTTCCCTCCCGCTCTCCCTCCCTCCCTCCCTTCCTTCCTTCTTTCTTCCCTCCCTTCCTCTCTCTCTTCTCTTTCTTTCACACAGGGAAAATGACTTTAAATCTTTTTAGTTTGCTCTCTCAGCTTCCCAAGATAGTTTACAATAGTGAAAGCACAGTAATTGTTGACATTATTAAACCAACCACTAAAGGTAGGCATTTCTGTAAATTTTCACCTTTTATTTAAGATCTTTATCTATTGCTAAGGTATTCTCTTAAATTGTGAGAAATCTCATCCTGATCTTGTCAAAATATTAACATGCTAGAAAATCACGTATTAACCTATGTGACTTCTGTTGTTATACTGACATTATTTCCCTATTGCATATGATCTATTTGTGTTTTTAAAAAAATGCATTGTAGCAGCAGTATAGACTGTGCTCCTAGCTCTAATTACTAAAAAAGTCTAGAAGCAATAACAGCCTAGTAGTAATGACCATCTCAAAAAGTGCCCAGAGTGTGGTTTCTAAACACCATTCTTCTCTAAAAGGAATCAGGGCTCCTTGGATGTCGGATTGCAAACCTGGGTGTGTGTGTGTGTGTGTGTGTGTAGGGAAATACATAAGATGTGCCAAGAAAATCTATGAAAGGAAAATGGTATAATATCAAAAGGATATAGGAACCAGTTTAAAGTGGCTCCCATTGGCCAAAACAAGATGATTTGAGCATCAATGAGTGACTGTTTAAAATACATTAGAGGGAAGCAGAGGTGGCTCAAGCCAAGGGGCACCTCCCTCCCACATGGCAGGTCCCAGGTTCGGTTCCCTGTGCTTCCTAAAAAAAGGAAGGAGATGAGCATACAATGAATGGAGACAGAGGGCAGACAGCGATCATGAACAACAATGGGCGGGGCGGAGGGGGGAGCGGAATAAAGAAAATAAATCTTAAAAAAATAAGCTATTAAAAAAATACATTAGAGAAAAGCCATGGTTCACCATGATACACACAAACACATTCACACATAAAGGAAAGAGCGGGAGACACAAAATAAAACTCATTGTTCATCATTGGAGGTTGCTAGGGCTTCAGTCATTCTGAAAATTGATTGTTGAAGAGAAATAGGTATTTATTTTTACTTTCTGTTAAGAACTTTTTTCCAGGGCCACCAAATTGCTGTAGTGAATGAAGAAATGTTCTTCTATGCAGAAGATTTCTAGTTAATAAATATAGAAGTAAAATTAGAAATCGTAAATCATCATGAAATATCTGAATCTGGTGATTGTTTTCAATTGTTGGCAAAACCTATGGTGAAAAGTTGATGAGAAATTTATAGTAGAAGTAGCAATTTGTCACTACCTGAACCTGTTTATCAACCCTAGCACCACCAAAATGAGACAATCAGTGCATATTTTCTGATGTGATACAATATTAGTACACAGCACCAGCTAAGGAGTATTCTTGCTTAAACCTGAATCCAATCAAGCCTTTAGGTCTCACTTCCAGACCACAAATGAAGTGGGGGATTTAAGTTAAACAACAGCAAAAAATAGCAATCAGCCTAGTCTAGAATGTGTGCTATTCCATAGAACAATGGGCTTGATTTTATTGATATGTGAGTTGCAGACTATATGATAGACAGATGATAGATAGATAGATAGATAGATAGATAGATAGATAGATAGACAGACAGACAGATGATAGATAAGAAGAAACTCTCTTGCTGAAAGAGACAGATATAAAAGCTACTTGAGAGGTATAACCAATGAAATACAGTGAGTTGCCCTTGCTTAGATTCTGATTCCCAGACAGCAGTTTAAAGAAGACATTTCATTGGCTGTGAGGGAGCTTTGAATAAGGACACGCTATTAGGTGAAATTGAGGAATTATGAATTTTGTTAAGAATGATAATGGCCTTAAGGTTATGTAAGAGAAATGTTATTTTTTGAGCAGGATATTGAAGTATTTGGAGATAAAATGATTTGATGTTTGGGGTTTGCTTTAAAATACTCTGGCAAAAGAGGTGGAGAGTGGATAGATGAAACTAGTATGTCAAAATGTTGATGTTTGTCAACTGTGGAATGAGAGCAGTGATAGCAGTTAGTGTACTAACTACTTTTGAATATGTTTTTTTTTCTATCTGGTTGTGTGATCGTCTTTTTGGTGCGTCACTTCGCCACGCAGAGCCCCGTGCCTCTCCGTCTGGGACACCTTTTTTCTTTTTCTTACCAGGAGGCCCTGGGAATAGAACCCGGGTCCTCCATATGGTAAATGTGAGCTCAATTGCTTGAGCCACAACCGCTTCCCTTAAATGTGTTTAGAAATGTTATTAATAAATACTTTTAAAAACCATCAATGTTGCACAGACTTCACACCATAAGTTTATTGTAACCTTGAAGCATGGATTAGGTTTGGATCTGTGGATCTGCAGATGCTGATACACAACCCTAGGCACTTGGGCACAGGTCTATTCACAAGTGTAAAGGACTTCTCCATCCTGTCCCCCAGGATAGCCAAGCATTCAGAAGTCTGCCAAATCACTGATTATTAGATGCCTAATTACTCAAATTATAAATCTTGGGCTAACCAGGTCAAAACAGAAAGGAATTGGGTGGAAACCTATAGGAATGTGGGGTCACAATTTATCTAGTTGATGCTTTGGAATGAAGGGCCATAGGGCATGTATGAAGGTCTGATGGGGTATATTTTGCTGAATGTCCCTGGACCATAGGTCATCTCTCAGAGAGAAGTGATTCTGAGTACAGTAGTATCTGTCACTCATATTGTTGTCTTCTAAGTCAAAGTACATGGGAGATTCATGCAAAGTGCAATGGAAAAAGAAAGGCTACAGTTGATGAATGAGTAAAATCCAAAAGCTCTTATGATGAACTCTCCATGGGATTCTAGGGGTATGTGGTGGCATCAATGGATTCAATGGTACACGGATAGGTGGCTTTGGAAATGATGGTGGATTGTGGTAGCATAAGATTTAATTGGGGCTTTGTAGAAGTAATGACACCCTATGTCCTGGACATTGGTGGCCTTGTCAGCAAACATCCCCATGGGAGTGAGATCAGTAGAATAGAGGGCTGGACAAGCCTGAATTACCCAGGTCTTGGGAAATGTATAGCTGTCAGAACACCCTGGGATTTTTTTTACTTGGCTGACTTCTGTGAGGCAGGTGGAATTTTCCTCATACTGAGTGAATGTTCTACTGTTAGTCATCCTGGGAAGAGGAGTTATTGAATAACCAAAATCATAACTATGGGCACCTGTCTCAGGTGCTTTTGAACCTGCACCATGGGGGCTGATTTGAATGGTGATACCCAAACAAGGAATAAGCCCCACCTACCTTGTAAATGTTCTATTTTCCTCTATGCCCTGAATTATCAGTATACATGTATTTTCTAAGTAATCATTAATGGTCTAGTGATTTGGGGCAAGGAGTTATTGAGGGAAGGGTAATATTTAGAAAATTGCTGCCTGCCTTGAATAATAGTTTGTTGACGTACAGTATAATGTATGGGATAAATTTGATTTTTTTAAAGGTGATTTACATCATTTGATGGCAAGTCTTTTTTGTTTTGTTTTGTTTTGTTTTTTTAAATATAGCTTTTTTGGATCTATTATCCTGTGTGCTGCTGGGAGTTTTAAGCATTTTTATGGTACATTTTACTGTGGTTTGAGTTAAAGGTTTTGATGTACATAATGAGACTTTAGAAAACTCCTCTATTTTGTTCTCATCCCTCCTTTTCAACTTTGCTTTCCCTTCTCCTCCCTTCTCGGACCTCCTTCTTTTTGCTTCTTGCTGTCCTCTCTGCTCTCCTTCTTAAGGGGTCCGTGAGCTTAAATTGAAATTCAGGAAAACATTATTCTTGTGGGGACGTGTTGGTGTGGGTGTGATATGTTTATTAAATAATACACAGTATAGTGTGGACTTAGTGAGGGGTCTGTGGTTTTCACCTGACTGGCAAAGGGGTCCGTGGGACAAAAAAGGTGCACCATCACATTCCAGATTAGCAGCTTTCCTATGCTGAGTTGCAAATAGGCCTACTTAGCTGGAAGCAGAAGACTGCACACATCCTCCTTGCTCTGAAGTGTGATGTTTTAGAAATGTCACCATTTTAATTGCTTTTTGCTTTATTCATTCCTATTTCTGCTTAGTTGTGCACTTTTGTTGTAGCAATAGTGAGCATGCTCATCTATGGGAATCTTCAGATTGCTTCTAGATTGTGGCAATATTATAACTGCCACTGATGAAAGTGCCATATTTATATTTTCCTGTAGTTTATTCTTCATTTTATAGACCCCAAGTCCTCCAGGCCCTGCAACAAATCCACATAATGCCCTCGAAATGCACACTTTGCATTTAAAACTTAGATTTAGCTGACTGGTGGGAAAAAACACATGTTGCCAAACACCTCCTTGGTGCCCATGAATATGGAGGACCCGGAGAGAATATGTATGTGCAGCTGCTGCCCCAGTAGTTGCTAAGGTTCGTATTAATTTTGAAGAGACATTTTTCTTTTCTGGTCTCCATTGGAGTAACTGATGTCACATACATTTGGAGAAAAGGCGCTTTCTCAATTTGTCTTGCTCTATTCTGACCCTAGAGCAAAAGGCTTTCCAATGGCAATTCCCTCTTTCTCCTGAATATATAAAGCCCCTGACACCTAAATTATTCAATGCCTCCGCCTCTTGTGTGCTTTATTAGGCACTTTACTGCAGTAATGCGATTCGGAAAGTTGAGAACTAAGGAGGTGGTCAGTGGCCTGAGGGAGCGCCTAGGAAATGGAAAGGCAGGTATACGAAATCTCTCAGTTTCATCCCAGAGAAAAAATGATAACCAGTTGGTAACACTACCAAGGAGAATCAAGAAGCCCACCTGAAGCCTGTGTCATCACTTTAAATAATCTCCAGGTAGGTGGGGCGGCGATGAACTCTGCCCTGACTTCCTGAGAGACACGGGCCAATGAGGAGAAACATGGCTGGTAAGAAACTTTAAAGACCAAACACATTTCAGAGACGGTCCTGGGCTCAACACACATGCGGTCGCCTTTCCTAGGGCTTGCACAGCTACAACCCTGTACAACCGAACTCGTCATTGAGGATGATGACACCGGAGGACCACATGATCTGGAATCATCTAGGGAGCGTTAAATTGCCTTCAGACTGTTGTATTATTTTAGGCAGGAAGGATATATACGTGTATATAAATACACACATTTATACACACACATATAATATATGTGTATACATTTATCTATGCACACACACATTATTCTCCTCTTTCAGTTGGGAGTAATTTACAATCCTGACCCTTCACCCCTACATACCTTGGCTTGTAACTCCTAAGAACAAGGACGTTCTCTTACACACCCACAGTGCCATTATCAAATTCAGAATATGTAATATTGATTTAATGTTATTATCCAAAATAGATTCTATATTCAATTTTTGCCAATTGTCCCAATATTGTCCTTCACAGTAATTTTTTTTCCAGTCCAAGGTCACACATTATGTTTAGTTGACAAGTCTCTTCAGTCTCCTTGAATCTGGGACGATGCCTCAGCTTTTCCTTGTCTTTCATGACATTGATTTTGTTTTTTCAAGGGTTACGGACTTATATTCCGCAGAATGTCCCTCTTATTGGGTTTGTGTATTTCCTTATGATTTGATTCAGGCTATCTACATTTTTGTGAGGTTGTGTCTTTCTTGTTAAGATTCATATCCAAACTTTTTGAGAGCAAGCTTTGATAGCAGAGCACGGGGTTCCAGGAGAGCAGAGTGACGGTGCCACAGAGAATGGAAGGACAGGTCAGGAGAGGAATACTGGGAACTGAAAGCGCGGCTACTGCTGTTTTGTCCAGGGCTGGGCCTGCTGCCAGGTCCGTGTGTTTTGGTTGCTTTTCCAGCCAGACACCCACCCCTGCTACTGTAGTCCCTGGGGTTTCTCTGAGCGTCGCATGACCACTGCCTAAAAAGCCATTCTTCTCTCTTTAGAGCTCAGTATGTGGTCAATTTCCAAAGCCTCCTCATTCCTCCCATGCTTTGCTCTTATCGTAACTGGACCCTTCTTGATGTGAACTCTTTAAGACTGCATGACATTCACGACAAGGGGCATTAGTTCAGGACCTGGGCGCTGGGACCAAGGCCAACCAATTTGTCTCCAGCTCCATCTCAAAGCTGCCACTTTTTACAAGAACAGGGCGCCTGAGTGCTACATCTGGATTCACAATCCCCTTTCCCTCCAGGTATTCATTTGCATTTTTCCAATCAGGATCTTATTTTGCTTCTTTCTATTGTATCTTCTTGCCATCCCCTGTATTTTCTCTCCTCGCAAATGGTGAGATCATTTTCTATTTTAGAACCCTTTGAATTGCACTCCAGTGCTGACTCCTACTTTTTGGAAGTCTGGTCTGCACTTGGCAGAAGCAGCAGCTCCCTGCCCCCTTGTCTGAGACACTGAACCCCCACCCTCCCTCGTAAAGCACTCTTTTATCTCAGAGATAGCAATCTGGCTCAGTAATAATTACTTTCTGAAAACAAAACAAAACACTCCCAAGAGGGCACAGCCTAAAACCTTGTTGCCAATCTGACATCCTCCAGGCCAAGGGCATTCCGATTATATGCAGTTCATTTCCTGTTTGTCTTAGAGTCAGAATTTTTGGGTTCAAATCCCAGCTCTCAACCATCTTATGATTTGTGAACTTCTCTGTATGTATGTTTTATTTCAACAAAACGTTGACTAAACTCAAAACAAAGCAAAATAAAGCAATAACCTAGTTTCCAGGATAAGGTCTTATAAACCAATGATGGTCACATGGGCTTGTGGTTAATTATGCTAAAACCAGAGGGGAAGAACAAAAGAGGAAAGGAAAGCAAGGGAAAGGGGTGGGCAAAGCTGGGGTAATTTGCACTAGAAGAGGGGCCAGATTCTTAATTCGAAGACCCAGGTTCACCTTCCCACTATTCCCACTTTCATTCCACTTGCCTGCAGCCTAGAAGTTCCTTAGTCAGGGACAAGAGCTCCTTCACCTTCCTATCGCCCAGCTCCCTCCCCAGTGTTTGCAGCATAATAGGGCTCAATAAACAACCTGAGAATCCTGTTGCCAAGAGCTCATCATACATGACAGACGAGGCAAAAGAAAATATAGATTCAATGCTAAATGACTAGGTCACAAGACCATTTGAAGTCAGAATCCTTTCAGAAGGAGGGATGCCAGGAGGTTGTTGCATTGGAAGGTTTCAGCCTCACCTGGCTTATCCAAAAAGGAACTCTCTTGCAGCAGCATAGGGCCCAGCCTGGAGGACCAGGACCCTCAGTGCCACCCATAAGATCTGAATAGCACCGAAGTCCCCAGAATAGGCAGCAAAAGGACAAGGATCTTCTCCCTGCCTCTTGCCCTTCCCTCTGCCAAAGCAGGAGCCATTTGCAAAAAGGAACTGGCAACTCTGGGGCCTGCTATCCCCAGTGGGGGCTGGTCTGGTCTATTATTTCCATGGACTTTCCAAAAACTCTCAGCAACACTGGCCCTTCCCAGGGACTCTCCTGTGAGCTGCAGGAGGGCTGCACGTGCTTTGCACTGACAAGGAGATTTGAGAGTTGAACTCGTAGGCTTAAGAGGAAGGCCTTTGCTTTGCAGTGAGCTGGAATTTGATGGTAACACTATCACATGGGAGGGCATTGCCATGAGGTGGGTGACATACCTACCTGATTACTGAAGGGTGGTCTCCCCACTTCTTAGCACACCGTCTACATGTCAGTATGAAATCGCCTTTCCAGCCTGAGTAATGAGGAGATGGCCTTCTGGGGCTGATAGAAAACTCTTACTATTCCCTTCCCAGCCTTAATTTTCTCTGGACATTGCGCCTTCTCTTGGCCTGAGTTCATCCTGATTTTATCTTAATACAAGATAACCAAGGCCACATTCAACTCTGCTTCTAGGCCTAATTCCAGACCTGGCCTGAGGCTTGCTCTTGGCTGATCAGTCTTTGCCCTGCCCTGCCTTTTAACTCTCCTGACCCAGCCTCCTGTGCCCGGCCGTGGTGGTGTTACTCTGCATCCTTGCTGCCTTCTCAGCAGGAGCTACTTCTGGCTTTTGGCCTTCTTCCAGCCCAACCCAGTAAAGCAGCCCACTCAGCCGGCAAGGCTGATGGGCTTTCCTGTCCTCAGCCCTTGTTGGACAGGCCGTGTGGTCCTGGACACTTGCCTGGGTCAGATAGAGTGGGAGGAAGATTGGAGCATTTTAGAAGAAGGCAGGAGACAGAGGCCCTTCTCCAGTCTCTCTCACCACCCCCTCCAAGAACTTCCCATAGGTTGACAAATATTGTTATGGTCCAAAACAGAAGGTGCATCTGGCTCTTTTCTCAGAGTTTGCTCCTGTGGGTTTGTAAAAACAGATGGAGGGTTGTCCACCTCGAGGAGAAAGCCAACTCCTTCATTGTGATCTTTTAAATGCACTAAAAGCTGACACAAGTATTTCTTTACTAATCACCACCCCGAGAACCAGGAGATCAGAGGACTATTTGTGGTAGTGGCCATAAGTGAGGATCATCGAAAACAGTTCCCCTCCAGGCAAGTTTGTGGGATCTGTCCATTACACAGAAACCCCATTAGGATCTTATATTCCAAGTGGGATTGTTTTGGGGCAATTGTTTGAGGAAGAGGAACACTCTTCTTCCAACTAAGATTCTATCAGACTAGCTCCTGGTTGAGTGCTTTGGCTCACTTCTCATATTAAAGAAAAATGTCTACACATCCATTCTCCGTTGAAACACAGTGACTATTAGGATGCCAAGGCTGAGGTGGGGCTGCAAGCAGTTTAATCTGGATAAAGACAGAGTTTGGACTCACCTCCATGCACATCTGCTCCAAGGAGGCGAGAGCATTGCAGCCTGCAGAAAACAGTGCTGCCAAAAGGAAGCAGCTGACACTGGGAGCCATCACAGGACCAGTACAACCCCAGCTTGTTCAAATCACGATATGATGGCACCAGCAATTCGGCAGCCAGAGCGGTGCTCAGAGGGGTGATCTCAGAATTAGAAATGTTATTGGCTGTTCGGCATTCAGTGCAGGTCCCTGCGAAAAAGGGGAAGTTCCTTTTGCAAACCACCCATTCTGGCCAAAAATAACTGAGGACCCAGCCTCAGAATAGCCCAGTGCATTTCCTGGCAAACATGAATCCGTTGAGCAGCCCTCTTGGGCTGGTCACATGGACTCTCAGTGTGATGGTTCCTATGGACTGAAGGCCACCTTCAAGTATTCGGCCAACTCCAACAGCTTCCAGTTCCTTTCAATTAGAGAGGCGGTGGAAGCCGGAAGCCACACTAACAAAGGAAGCCGCTTTGTTAGCTGTTCTAGGTGAGAGACTCAGAGAGTTGCAGGGGCTTGCAGGAGGGATGTAGCACTCTGTGAGGACAGATGGAAGAACTGGACCCAGCGGTGGTACCTGCTGGAGCCAGGAACTACGAGAGAGAACAAGGTCATCCTTAGGAAGGGAGTGAACCTGCTCCTTGTGCCTCCGCTGCTTTCTTGGCTACCCTGCCCACCTCCACCTCTGGTCTTAGCAGAGCGAGAGAGCAACCCTATCTCTCATCCTGGTGATTCAGGCCTGCTGAATCAGCTGAGGTGGAACCTCCTCTTGTCCCCTCCCAAACTAGCACAGGGAAGTAGGGGGCACTGCTATCACCAGAGCAGCCTGGTAAAAAGGGAGCAGAGAGAAGGGTGTTACTTAGAAATAGCTCTGAAACCGGATTGCAATTACCCTCCTTATGGTGCAAGATATGGCCAAGAACAGTGATTAAAGTATGTCAAGGTTAAGACTCAAGCATTCCTTAAAGGGTTGAATTTAGCTACCTCAGACTTTGTGCTTTGTGCTCCAACCCTCTGCAATATAGGGGAGATGGTGCTACTGTTATTCTTTTTCCTTTCCAAGAGCCCAATTCTTTGTATCAGAGTTCACAATACTACTACTGTACTGCTACTACCACCACTACCAACAACACCACCACCACTGCCACCACCAGTATTACTATACTACTACCAGGAATAAAATAATTATACTAGCTACCATTTATTGAGTACTTATATGTGTCAGACTGGGCCAGGTTTTTGTTTGTTTGCTTGTACATTTTTCTATCAAAGAGGTGCTACTATTTCACCCGTTTTACAGGTGTAGAAAATGATGCTTAGAGAAATTCAACAAACTCTCCGAGCTCACACATCTAGAAAATGGTGAGTTAGGGTTCCAGACCCCAACAATCTCACTGCAGAGCCTGTCCTATTAATATTTATGTTTTAAGAAAGAATTTTGTTTCTGGAAGGAGCTGAAGGGAGAAGAATGCTCTTCATCTGGAGATTTTAGAGTAAATGCTAAAAAGCTGAGGGAGTTGAAGAAGCCATGTATGTAGCAATGTGCTGGGGCTACCACAAAGATTTAACTTTTCTAGCCACCTTTAAAATGTCATCCTCATCAATAAAAGCACCGCTGAAATACTTTTGGCAAAACATGGTCTAAGCAGTCCCAGACCAATGACAGCCAACCTTGCTTTAAGGAAGGCATCCATCCTTCCTTAAAGGATGGAAAGGGTTGTGCACTGGAAACATGTTTGGTTCTAGCCCGGCTCTATCAGTTATCAACCCAGAGAACCTGAGCAAGTCATTTCTCTATTCTGAGTCTATTTTCTCATCTGACAAACAGGAATTGTAATTCCTGTTCTGCCTACATCACAGGGTAATTATGAGGCTCAAATGGGATCACGTACATGAAAATGCTTTCTTAACCTTAAAGCCCTACATAAATATGAAGAATGTGAGGCAAAACTCCTCTGAGTAACCAATTCCAATCTCATGTAAATCTCACTCTCGGGAAATTGTCTCCTGCCCCAGAGACAATGAAAAGCCATATTATTTTCTTTCTTAAAGAAAGGTTTGATGGCTCAGTTAAAGCCATAAGATTTTGTCATTTTCTGAGGCCACACAGTTTGCATATGATTTGCATGTGTTTGCATAATAGATTCAAAAGATTCACTGCAAGTGTATAAGAGTAAAAGAAAATAAATGAATATGAGTGACCTTGTGCCATAGCATTCAAATCAAATATTCTGGGCATAATACCCTGAAATATGAAATAGATTAAAAGTTAAACTATTGCAAACAGATGGGAAGATAGGTTTTAGAGTTCAGAGGCAAGAATGAAACCCTTATTTGGTCACAGGTTGTAAAGAATCACATACTCTAAAAGGTCACCCTATCTAAGTGATTATCATGCCTGAATTCCCTCCACTGTACCTCTTACCCCAGCCCTCTCTGTAGAAAGCACATATACACTAAATGATCTTCCAGCCTATTCTGCAATGTCCCAGGTGACAGAAAACTTATTTTCTACCCCCTCCAAATTACTTTGGCCAATTTTGACTTAAATTGGTTGTTTCTTCTATCAGACTGCAAATGTTTTTCCTCCAACTTCCCTGCACTAGCCCTTGTTTTCTTGAGCCAACACAAGTTCAAGTCCTTCCTGCTTCCAATCCTTCAGGTATTTGAAGACAATTTAGGTTTTGCGTTCCCGAATCTTCCCCTTTCTAGGTAAAAAAAATCTCTAGTTCCTCTAAGTGTGTCACAAGTTCATATATTATCAGACCTGTTGATCTGAACATTTTCAAAATCTCCCAAGAAAAGTACTGACTTGAATTCCAGTCCTCGCTTTGCTGTGAACTAGTTGAGTGTTACTGAGACAGAGCCTGTGTCTCAGTTTCCTCAGGTGTATACATCATGGAGTTGGACTAACCTTTCTATAAGGTGCCACCTTTATCTAAAATTCCATTACTTTATGTCAAAACAATGATTTCCAATTTACTTATGCAACAGAGTCATTGGCTCAAGCCAAGAAAATGGAGTTAAATTTGCTTTTTGTTGACAATCTGCTCTTTATTCCCTACTCCAACTGGTTTTACTCCTTCTTGGCAAACATACAACAAAGAGAGAGAGGCTTGGCTGGAGCAATGGGCATCAGGATTGACATGCCCAGTTCACTCACGGTGCCACTAAGGGATGAACTGCTGCCTCGCATTCTAAGGGCCGGTTCTTGCAGAGATAGGGAGAAAGAAAGGAGAAGATAAGGCAAGGCATTGGAAACTCATTTACTTCCACTGACCAAGCACAACAGTGGGAAAAACAACAGGTCTGTCAACCCCTGAAGTTCTGAAGTGTAGGCATCCTTATATCATATATATCATATGTATTGATATATATTCATACAGATCCAAATCTTTCATCTTTTGGGTTGTCTTTTGACTCCACTAGGTTTCCATGCAGTTCATTGCTTGGGGTCAGCTGAACTACCCAGTTTCATGTCTGGAGAGGTCTGTACATTCACTTCCCTGTGCTTTCATGTGGTTAAAGTCTAGGGAGTGACTTGGGGTCCTGGAATACATTGTTTTGCTCTTCAATCCCTTTCTTGGTGAAGAAAAGGAATATACTAGCTCCCATTTATTGAGTACTTATATGTGTCAGACAGTGGGCCAGGTTTTTGTTTGTTTGCTTGTACATTTCTCCCAAGGGTGTGTGTATTAGTCAGCCAAGGGGTGATGGGGGGCGGGGTTTGATGCAAAGTACCAGAACTCTGTTGGTTTTTATAAAGGGATTTATTTGGGGTAAAAGCTTACAGTTACAAGGCCCTAAAGAGTCCGACTCAAGTTACCGTAAGAGGTACTTTCTCACCAAAATCTGTTGCTACGTGTTGAAGCAAGATGGTGGTTGATATCTGCAAGGGTTCAGCCTTCCTCTTTCCGCTTAAGGCTCTGTGGGCCTAGCTTCTTCTGTGTATCTCAGATGTAGGCTGGCATAGGGCTCAGCTGCTCTGTTCTCTTCAGCTGCAAACTATCAGGTGAGTGGCTCATCTATCTTCCCGGGGCCGCAGGATCAAATCTGGCAAAGTTCCCTCCTCTGGCATCTGTGGAGCTCTCCCTATTCCTCTGTGTATCTTCTTCTTGGTGTCTCCTTGATTGAGTGTCCGTTTATGTAGCCCATCAAGGAGGCGGGGACTCAACCCTGCAGGCCTTCATGACGTGGTGAAATCAAATCCCTAATCTTGATTTAATCAAGTAAAGGTTAAATATTTTAATTAAATCAATTGAAGGATATCATGCCCAGAGGAACAGACCAGTTTACAAACATAATCAATATCTCTTTTTGGAATTCATAAATAATACAAAACTGCCACAGGTCTGCAAACCACAATGTGCTTCTGTGATCCAAATTTAGCAAAGAAATAAATGTTTAATTTACATTATATCGTATGGGCACTAGTTGGTTTAAACTGACCTATGTTTTCTTTTTTTCTCCTTTACTTCTGGTTTTTGTTCTGCTTTTGGTTCAAGTCTACTTCTCTAACCCCCACCCCAGATGGCCAAATCTACTTGAATCTAAAATGTGACTTAAATTTGAATTTACTGTATTACATGTTCAGTTTTGCTCCTTATCATTGTATTTCCCAATACGTGTTTATTTATTTATTCCTTATCAGATTATTATGACACAAGGATCAGAGCCATGAAGGCCAGACGTGAAGCCCTCTTCCAAGTTGTCCCCGCTCTTCTGGTGTGCTGCTTCATGGGCTCCCTGAAACAGAGCCCTGGGTTCCTCTGATGCTGCCAGACACAATATCTTCCCGCAGCATAGATGGCTCACCTCCATCGCAAAAAAGCACTCTAGGCCTTTTCACACCTTGGAACCCAAGGCTACTCAGATTCTGTCCACGGAGGAGAGAGAAAGTTCTCCCCTTGCCTGGTCCAGGGACAGTTTGCATTTCCTCCCCCAGGATTCACCTCTTCCCAAGATGACTGATATTGGAAATAGCCATTCCCTGGGGACTTCTACATAACAGCTTCAAAATTGTCTGGTGTTGGAACAGGTTCCCAAATCCGGGTTTCACTATTATCAGTGGTCTTCCAGTTATACATATATGGTTCTGGAGATATGTATAAACATTAGAATATTTATCAAGCTTTAACTTCAATTTAACAATTAAGTAAGTGCCATTCACTAACTTCTCTTTCATTTGCTGTGTTTTATGAAAGAAGAAATGCTTCTAGGCATCCTTAGTTAGGCCTTTTCTCTCAAGCTTTAAATGAATATAATATTAACAGGCAGTGAGATGCAGGGACTAGAGCATAGGACTGGGAATTGAGATTCTGAGATAAACTCTCAACTCTGAAATAAAGTGATCCTAACAGCAGTGCATTAAAATCAGAAATTTTAAAGCTAAAAGTAAGCTTTAAAATAATCTAATCCAACCCTGCCATGTTTCCCCTTTAAGAATGTAAAAGCACAATGTATGAATCTAACGGTCCCAAAAGTTGAGATTATTTACATTATTATTAAGTCATTTACTTTTGGCTCTTCTGGAACATTTTTCACATCCTGTCTGCTGTCAGGCTTTTTTATTGTGAGCATCATATCAGATTAAACTCCCATATCTCTTTACAGTGAAGCGTGGGAGGAAAGATTTCCTGAACTAACAAAGAGGTAGGTGACAATTTCTGTAAATGACAATACAGCATCTTTTTCTCATTCCAGTGGACCTCAGAAACATCCTTCCACTATGATTTGGAAGCATTTGTTGGGGGCAACAGTGGTGTAGGGGAGCTTTTATTTTTTTAAACAACAGAACAACTCTTTCTTCTGAAATACTCTCAAACTTATAGGACAGCTACAAAAATAATACAAACCTGATCCCGAGAACTCCAACATACCTAAGTAAGGGAAGATTTTGTTCACTCCTTCGCTATATTTCCAGCACGCTCTTCCTCTCATGGATAGGATTAGTAGCAGACAGTTCAACAGCCTTTAGGGGTTTCTGTCTTCAGACAGGCTATCTAGGCAACCTTGAACAATGTCATTAGCCTCAGAGTCTCAACTTTTTCTGTAAAAGAGAAATACTGCCTGTCTTGTTAACCTCCCATGCGTGCTTGTGAAAAGAAGGTTAATCAGTAAAAAGGCCAGGAAAAATTGTATGTTATTTCTAGCATAAAACAGTGTGAGTGACAAAGGGCTCTATGCCTTCATTTAGGTTTACGCTTTTAAGGAGCAGCTCCTTAAAAGTTGAAGTGGACATTATTATCATCCCTAATTAATAGATGAGTAAACTGAGGCCACAGTGGTTCAATGATTTGCACAAGGTCACAGGTCAGAAAGTGGAGGATCCAGGACTCTTAATCAGCTCGGTCTGATCCTAATTGTGGTCTTGCCCCCACCACATTGCCTTTCAAGAAGTCCCCTGACTTGCAGAAAGAATCCCAGAACCTTGGCCTCGGGGCAGGAAATTTGCAAAGCATGGATATCCCAGGCTGTCAGGTTCTCATTCAGGTCCCCCGCCCCAGTTTGCCATCCTCTACAGGGATTCCCTCCTGCATGTATTTGGCAACCACATTTCCATAGGATGGAGGGGGTATTTGGAAGGGATTCCAGCCTTAGAAATGTAATCAGCTGGGCTGAAAGCAATCAAGATGCCATCTGGACAGACTCTGACTTCCTGCCCAGAAGATAAAGACATCTGGACTTAGTAAATGCCAAGGACATGCCGACTTGGTCCCCAGGCTTGTGGGCTGCTCCTTGCTTCACACAGACACATTTTCTTAATTGCACAGAATCTGAGCTTTAAGTAGCTCTGAGCTGCTGCTGAGGCTGCCCATGCTTGATGCTGTTGATAACGGAAGGTTTCCCTGCTCACAGCCAGTGACACACTGCGAGCCGTGGTGACTCTCCAGGGCTAAGGAGATGGATTGACAAAGGTCACTCTAAATAGGACTCTTTAATGATGGAGCAGGAAGTGGCTGCCCTGGGCCCAATTTATAGTTGATACAGAGTCTCCGAACTGGGGCACACTGTGACTGCTAATCATTAAGCAGGGCTGGGAGGAAATGTTTGTACATATGAAGAAGCTAATTAAGTGGCTTGACAGGTTTGCATACGGAATCCATGCTTACTGCTGCTTCTACCTCCTGTGACGGGGGCTCTCCCCAATCACATAAGGTCTTGAGCTGTCAGCCTGTGGTGCCCTGGGGGGAGGATGAAGGAGTTTGGGGGAAGAGCTGAGGATTTAGAAGTAAAAGGTTAAGATTCTGCAAAGAGGGCATTTATTGTTGCAATATCTAAACATTTAGACCTGTTTTCTAAACACATTTCTAGATATTGCTTGAATCTCATATGCCAAATTTTGTCCATTTTATTTTTATTTATTTATTTTTTAAAAAGATTTATTTATTTATTTATTTATTCCCCCTCTTGCCGCTTGTGCTGCTGTGTCCATTCGCTGCGTGTCTTCTCTGTGTCTGCTTATCTCCCCCTTGCTGTGAGGTCTTGCCACATCAGCCCAGGGCGCCGTGCGAGCCAGCCTGCCCTCACAAGGAGGCGCCGGGAAGCAAACCCGGGCCTCCCATATGGTAAACGGGGGCTCTATCCACTGAGCCACACCCGCTTCCCCAATTTTGTCCATTTTAAAGCAATATTTGTGTCCCTCCAATAAATGCTCAAAGCCATTGAATTTGGCAGGGCTGGAACCAAATCTCTTCCCTTATGTGATCCCCCAGAGGGAAGCACTATTTGCCCCCAAGCTGTCTTGTGAAATTCTATTTTCTGTAAATGCATTGATAAAACCTATTTTGGAGGGAAGATTTGCTACTTTGGGACAAGTTACACCCAAGAGTTTTTAAGTTTTAAAATAACAAAAAATATTGTGTATATAAGTGTTACCAAATTTTCAATTCTTGCCTAAGATCTTGAACCAACTATTGTTTCTGATTTAAGAACAAAACAAAACAAGCCAACCCCAAGAAACAGGAATTTAGCAGTGCAGGTGGACACAGATGCAGAATTGGCCAAAACCTAGCAATCCCTCTGGGCTCTGTGTTCAGGAAAAAGCACCTCCTTTTTCTTTCTTCTCTTCTTTCATACATTGCATTTATTCCTTTGCTTATCATCCATTTCAGTGTATTGAATTTTCTTTCTGCCTGAAAGGTTTCTCTGTCTTTTTTAAAGCATTTGTTTCTTGCTTCAGTTGTGTTGATCTCTTTAACTTCCCTTCACCTCAGAATTTTATGTTCCTTTAAAGAAAAAACAAAAACAAAAACAAAAAGCCCTCACCTTTAGCTATGGCTTTTCATAGTCCTACCTCCTCAAATGTTCTTCACGCTTTAGAATTTTGTTTATGTGGAATTCTCATATTTCCCGATCTCTGGAAGGCCCAGGCAGCACCCATTTGTTTTTTCTGCTTAGAACTTTGTTTTGTAGGAGCCTGTTGGGGAATGAATCAAGTCCCCCACAAAAAGCATGTTCTAGGCCCAACCCCTGGTCCTGTGAATGTGAACCCATTTGTAAACAGGATCTTTGAAGATATTATGTAAGGTGTGCCCAGATTGAAAGAGGGTGAACCTTAATCCAACATGGCTAGAGTCCATATAAGCAAAGAAAATTGGACACAAAAGGAGAAGCCACAAGGAGCAGCCAGAAGCTGGAAGTCAACTGAACCCGGAAGAAAAAGGAGAAGACACTGACTGCCATGTGCATTGCCATGTGAACTCCAGAGAAGCCAAGGAACCCAAAGCTGTCAGCCAGCCAGAAAATACAGACTCGGGGAGGTAGCAAGCCTTCTAGCCCCTGAAACTGTGAGCCAATAAATTCCTATTGCTAAGCCAACTCATTGTATGGTATTTGGTTTAGCAGCCAGGAAACTAAAACAGAGCCCCACTGTTCCAGCCTTTGTGGGTTGCCCAGACACCTGATTTGGGCAGCAGTCAGCACTGTTAGGGTAGAAGTCTGCCTCAGATCCCAGCTCTGAGCTTCCTCCAATTTGTTACCGTCAGCAAGGCTATTTCCAATAGAAAGGCTCACCAGATCTGGCGCCACAAAGGAGAAACACATCTCTCAGTGAGAAGGTGATTTATTGTGAGTGCACAAGCAAGGAACTGGGGGAATCGTCCCAAAATTCAGTTCAAAATGAGAAGGGGGCTAGGGTTTTCATAGGGGGAGTAGGGGTCGACTGAGGGGTACATTCTTGCCATGTAGGTGATGACTCAGGAATTTTTTTTTCACAGGGCCTTGTAAGGGGATGTGGGCAAATTTCCTGTGTTAGCTCCAACATGCCAAACTCCTGCTTGTTGTTCCGGTTCACAATCTTTTGTCCCTGAGGGAAGTAACAGATGTACTTTTTTTTTTTTTTTAAAGATTTATTTATTTTATTTTATTTATCCCCCCCCTTGCTGCTTGTGCTGCTGTGTCCATTCGCTGCGTGTCTTTTCTGTGTCTGCTTATCTCCCCCTTGCTGTGAGGTCTTGCCGCATCAGCCCACGGCGCCATGCAAGCCAGCCTGCCCTCACAAGGAGGCGCCGGGAAGCGAACCCGGGGCCTCTCACATGGTAAACGGGTGCGCTATCCATTGCGCCACACCCGCTTCTTGCCGTGAGGTTGCTGCATCAGCCCACCACACCGCTCAGGCCGGCGAGCCCTCACAAGGAGGCCTCGGGACGCGAACCCGGGCCTCCCATATAGTAAACGGGGGCTCTATCCACTGAGCCACACCCGCTTCCCACAGATGTACTTTTAAGGTGCTCCTGGTGCCTGCTGTGATTTTGCTTTGAGATATTATCTTATTCCTGACATTCCTGGGAGTAGACCTGGGAAGGTCTGGTTATTGTCCTTCTAGGACAATAAGAACAAAGAGTTAACTCCTAAGATTAGGTTAATAGAAAACCAGGTCACCTAGATCTGGGAAAGGTATTTGAGTTTTTCAGAGCTGCTAAAGAAAAGACATTTTTAATAAGCACATTTTCCAGCTATCGAGCTCAGGGTCTGGTGCGCAGTGACCCGCTGAGCCCGGCCAGCAGGATGTGCCTGGTTGGAGGATGAGTCAGGAGTGGTTGTCCATGAATGCCTGGATCATAGCTGCCTCACAGCCCTGACATTGGCCAGCACCTTAGGCAGCTCACTTCCAAGATGAGCTTCCCCCAAATGAGATGCAAGTATGTAGAGCCTGCAGAAAAGAAAATAGGAAGCTAAGAACTAGTGCATCTAGGGATTTTCAACAAGGGACACTAAGTCTATTTTATATTGCTGAATAAACATGTATTATAAGACCAGCTGTAAATGGACATCAAGGTATAAAAAGAGTCCTTACATGCTGATAGAGTCAGCAGTGGCCAAGTATGGGAAAATTGTAAAATTGTGGCTTCAGATTCTAGCATGGTCTTCCTCTTTGGAACGCAACTAGTTCCTATTGCAGTCTATTATTAACGAACCAAAAAAAAAAGAGGAAATTCTTACAATCCCATTTCATTTTCTAGAGATAGGTTAAATTCACTTTAAACAAGTCCACTATAAAAATTTAAATTTGTAGAATTGATAAAATAGAATGATTTACTTAATCCAAGGACTCAGATTATGACTGCATATGGACTCCATATATGGAGTCCCTTTATATGGTAACCGAATCCAGTGCACTTTTCAAAGACTGGAGTTTTCAAAATTCAACCACTGTATACAGTGAGGTTGAGTTGCAGCTTTGAAGTATGTATACATTAAAAACTCAAGAGTCAATAAGAAACCGAACAAATGACAAAAAAGGGTTTGCTTGATACGAGTCAGTCATGTCAGAGCTGCTCTTAGAATGGACTTTGAGATCTCCCGGCCTAGGGTTTTCTGAGTAAAATGTGCAGCCTGTGTGGAGCAGTACAATTTAGTGATGTCTGCAGAGGTCAGCTGCAATTCCAAATGGTGTTCCGAGATGGGGGATGACTGAGCAGCAGTCCAGGCCTAGCATCACAGCCTGGCACCTCACAGGCACCCACCATCAGGCTCTGTGTCTGCAGGGGGAGAAGTCCAGAATTCCACCAGAAAAAGAGACTGGCTATGGGTCACAGTTCCATAATGGATGTGCCTTTTGTTGGTTTGTTATTTTTTCTTTATATTTTCATCTGCAAAATTGGATTGGAAGGCTCTTTTTCTTTCAGTTATGACTTCGAATGCCCATCATCCTTCAGGGTAGAATGCTTAACCGTCTTTATAAGGAACAAAGGGGAAAACAGGTGATTTTTTCCCCCTGAGAAAACGATATTATGTAACACCTAGTGTTTACTATTGCCAGGTACTCTTCTAAGTACTTTACAAATAGTAATTCAGTTCATCCAGATGACTACCCTGTGTTTAGTCATTTCTGGGTAAGGAAATACCAGGAAGCTAAGTAAATTGTTCATTGTCATTCAGCTTTGTGGCTGAGGTGGGGCTTGAACCTAGGTAGCCTGGCTGCAGAAATAAAACTAGAGAAGGAAGGCGTCAGGAAACTCTGAAGAAGGAAAACGTCATCAGGACAACCACTAGGACCAAGCGCCTTGAATAAACCTTTGAACCCTGTTCTCCTCCTTCCCCCTGCCCCTGCCCCTACTTCCCCTGCCAGCTCCCCCTGAATGGGTCTGTACTGAGGCCAGTGTCCCTGGGAGCAGAGAGGGCTTCCACTTTAGAAGCAAGGGGTTGAGTATGGGAAAGACTGGCTGAAATTCGGGAGACCCTGCACAATCACCCTGTCTCCCCAGGACTTGGATCCATTTTTCCTTTGGTTTGGAAACTAAAAATGGCCCCTTGGGTAGGGTCTCATGGTCGGGAGCCTAACAGGTGGGCAAATGTCAGCCTACAGCTCTGTCGCCCCACCTTAGCCTATCCCATAGCCTTTTTCTGAGCCACTGTCACTCAGTCCTGCTATGTCATCAAGCAGAAGGCCCATTGCCTAGGCCAACACCCCACAGCCTTCTAAGTGACCTAAATTAGAAGACTTAGATTAAACAGTGACCTAAAAGCATCGTTTCTGTATTTCTTTTCCCCTTGCTGGTGAAGTTGGCACAGAAAACTCTGTAGGCAGGCTGGGATGTTTGGGTCATCAGCCCCAAGTGTTATCAGGTTAGCTCCTGCAGGGTAGCCAGCTATCGGCAGTTCTTTTGCAAATGTTAACCCTGCCACCTAGTGCCCACTTTCTGAATGTCACGTGGAGATTGCTAAGTAGAAAATCCTCAGCATTGCCGCCTTTTCTGACAGCTCTGAGCCTTTCCCCTACCAAAGACGCCACATGACACTCTGCTGCTATGTCATTACAATTTTGGGGCTTCTTTAGTCCATTCCTGGAGAGTAAGAGCTGAGTTGTCTCCTATTTCTCCACAACAGTATCTGCTTGGATGACAATGAATGTCTTGGGACATCCTACATGCCAAGTACTCTGATGGGAGGTGATGACTTTTGTTGAGTCCCCACTATCTCTTGTGCTGGACCCTATTACAGCTCCTGAATCTTCTGTTTGGTTCTATATCTCCCTCCTCCATTAAATTGTGAAAGCTGTGAGGTCAGGGACAATGTCCTTCTCATGTTCTACCCCACGGGCAAGTTTGATCTCTGCCACCTAGCAAGCCCTCAACAAATGTTGCTTGGTGAATGGTCCACTTCCAGTATGAACTATGCCAGCTTTTCTTCCTTTTCTTCAGTCTCCCCCTTATTCCATTGCTTGCTCAGCACATGACCTTGCTTTGAATTTTGGAAAAAAAAGTGAAGTTGGGAACTCCCTCACTCATACCCACCAAACCTCCAAACCTACCTGCAATTGCACCTAGTCCTCCTAGTTCCCAATGCCACACCTTCCAGGTGTGCTCCGCATCCACTAGACCCTCATTGGGATCAGCTGGGAAGCTTGACCAATGTGCCTTGTTCCACCTAGAGGATCTTATGTCACTGGTCTTGGGGGCAGGCTGAGCATTGGGATTTTTAAATTCTCCCCAGGAGATCCTAAACTGTAGCCACGATTGAGAACTTGCACTCTGCACCCTCCTCCTCTCAGCCATTTCAGGCTCCAGCAGTTAAACCTCCTCTCCCCACACACCTGCCACCTACACTTCCAACTGTTCCCACTTTATTGTGCCATTTTCCAAATCATACACAATGCCCTGAACTCTCTCACCTGAAAACAAGAATGAAAAGCTTCTCTGGATCCAAACCCCACAGCATCTCTTCACTGTCTTCCCAAACTGAGCTTCAAGAATAAGTTGCCCACACAGGCTGCTCTGCTTCCTCATCAACCACTCACTCTTTTTTTCCTAAAGATTTATTTTTATTTATTTATTTCTCTCCACTCCCACCCCCTCCATTGTTTTTGTGCTTGCTGTCTGCTTTGTGTGTTCTTCTGTGTCTGCTTGTCTTCTCTTTAGGCGGCACCAGGAACCGATCCTGGTAACTTCCAGAGTGGGAGAGAGGCACTCAATCTCTTGCGCTACCTCAGCTCCCTGGTCTGCTGCGTCTCTTACTGTTTCTCCTCTGGGTCTCTTTTTGTTGCATCATCTTGCTGTGCCAGCACTCCGTGTGGGCCAGCTCTCCGTTCAGGCCAGCTCGCCACACGGGCCAGCTTGCCTTCCCCAGGAGGCCCCGGAATCGAACCCAGGGCCTCCCGTATGGTAGATGGGAACCCAATCACTTGAGCCACATCCGCTTCCCTGGTCTGCTTCTTCATTAGGTGTGTCACAAGCATCTCAGATTTCATGTGGCAAACTGAATCCTTATCTTCCCCTGCCCTCAGATGCATTCAGAATATTTCCAGTTGCATTGGTTTCTTGTGGCTGCTGTAACAAATCACCACCAACTGCATGGCTTAAAACAATACACATTTATTCTTTTACAGTTCTGGAGACCAGGAGTCTGGAATCAGTTTCACTGGGCTGAAGTCAAGGTGGCAGTAGGATGGTGCTCCCTTTGGATGCTCTAGTGGAGAATCTGTTCCTTGCTTCTTCCAGCTTCGGGTGGCTGCTGGCATTCCTTGGTTTGTGGCTGCATCACTCTGTTCTTTAGGACCAGCACCTTGAAATTACTGTCTGCTCCATTTTCACATCACCTTCTCTTCTGTGTCTTGCCTTCCCCTTCTTTCTCTCTTATAAAGATACCGGTAATTACATTTAGGGCTACCTGGATAATCCAGGGTAATCTCCCCATCTCAAGATCCTTAACCTAATCACATCTGCAAAGACCCTTTTCCAAATAAAGGAACATTTACAAGTTAGGATATCTTTGGGGGACCCATTATTCAGCCTACTATACCAATTCATGCAAATGGCACTTTTATCTGCCCAGCTTGTTAAGCCAGAAATTCGAGACTCACATTTGTCATAAAATTCTCCCTAATCTCCATCTAGTCCATCCATAATTCCTGTATTGTCTATCTTCTAAATAAATCTTTAATCTGCTCAACTCTTTCTATCTCCTCTGCCACACCCTAGCACAAACCACACTGTCTTTACTGGGCTATTTTAATAGTTCTCACTTTTTCTTTCATATCCCCTCCTGCCATTCCTTCCACCACCACCCCCCATCTATGTTTCAAACAACAGCTCATGTTAATTCCTTAAAAAACAGCCTTACAATGTTCTCTTTTTGCTTTGGGGATAAAGACAAACCTTTTAATGTGATATTGTAAATCTACCTGCTGCATGAGTTGGCCCCCATCCTGTCTTGCCCATCTTGCCCCACTCTCCTTCTACTTATTATGCTTATAGCTCATTTATATTCAAACTCTTTTCAACCCCAGGGCCTTCACATAAACTATTTCCCCTGCCTGGAATTATCATCTCTACTTCTGATGTCCCCACATCCAACCTTTCACCTGACAAACATAACCATTGGTTCCGTAGAGAAGCCTACTTGACTCCATGACTCAGCCAAGTATCCCTGTTAAGCGTTCTCTTATCATCCTGCATTTTCACTCTATTGCACTTGTCAATTGTAATTTTCTCCTTATTCATGTGGTTATTTAAATATCTGCACCCATTCACTAGACAGTAACTTCTTTGAAGGCAGTTCACCATTATATCTTAGGCTAGCATTGTGATTGATACAGAGTAGGCACTCAATAAATACTTAAATATATAAATGGATGGGTGGGTAGATGAATAGATGGTTGGTACATTTCTTGCCATGAAGAAATGGTACATTTCTTGCCTAGTCTGGTGAAGGGCAGCTTCAATGGCTTTTTATCCTAAAGAAATTACTTTGTTTGCTCATTTAAAATATTATATGTAGAGCCATCTGTGTGCCAAGCATTTTACTAGGCGCAGAGGATCCACCAATTAACAAAACATACTGATGTCCTTTTTCTCATGGAGCTTTAACATTTAGTGGGGGCTGAGAGGACCAAAAACATACTAAATATATAATAAATGCATTGTGTGTGTGTGTGTGTGTGTGTACTTGGGGGCAGAGCGGCAATAGAAGCCAGATTGTGTAAGATCTCATAGGACTGTGGAAGGACTTTGGCTTCTCCAGCGAATAAGAAGGGGAACCTTTGGAGGGTTTTCAGCCAAGAAGGGAAATTATTTGATTTGCATTTTAAAAGTATCTCTCTGGCTGCTCTACAGACTGTAGGGGAGCCAGGGTGGAAATGGGAACCATGGGCAAGTTATTTCAATGATCCAGGCGACAGATGATAGTGGCTTGGGTCTGGGTGACAGCAGTGGAAGTGGTGAGAAATGGTAAGATTTTGGATATATTTTGAAAGTAGGGCTGATAGGGTTTCCTGACAGATTGGATGTGGGGTGAGAGAGAAAGAAAGAGAGAGAGAGGGAGAGGGAGAGAGGTGTCAAGAATGACTCCAAGACTATTTGGCCTGAGCAACTAGAAGCTAGACTAAATTCAGACTTTTGTCTGGAACTCCTACCCTAAACGTCTTAATTCCTTAAATCACTGGAACGGCTCAACAGCCCTGAACTTTCCAGACAGCTGCAGAGAGTTGTCATCCATCCTTCCCTGGAGAGTGTCTGATCCCTTCCCTACACTTATGCCCCACTCCTCTCCCACGTCTGTGCACGGGGGACTTTGCCCAATTCTGCATCAGTACAATGCTCAGCACATAGCCCACATTCCATCCACGTTAATCAGCCGCTATGCATCCTTGACCTCCATCTCGAGGTTGGTCTGAAGCTTGGCATGCTTTTTGGGACATCTTTCTAGCCTTTGGCCCAGAAGGTTTGCCTGATTATTATTTTGCTCACAACAGTGTCTCCTTGTTCTGGCCCTGAACAGTTGAGGTCAATCCGTTGGATTTCTGTTGGCTCAGGTGGTCCGGCCAAGTGCCACTTTAGGTAACTTTGCTCTGTTTACTCAACTTCTTCCTCTATTTTTCATTTTCTCTTTGCGAGGGGCTTTTGGGATAGTCTATATGACAGTCTCAGTGAAAAGGCCATCGCATTAAAAAGCTGCAGCTGTTATTAAATAAGGCTCATTTTCAAATGTGCATGTGCAGTTATGTGGGTACGTATATTGGGGGCTATAGGACTTTGGAGAATGTTTTGGCAAATCAGTGGCAGGAACAGTTGTCTGTGCCGGTTAGGCCGAGCTTTGACCCAGTCCCTCATCCCACATAAGCTTCTCAGCGAGTACCATGAAAGGGTCAAGCATCTCTTATTCCTTCCCCTGGTGAGAATCAGGAGTGTCACTGTGAGGACATTTCTCTCAGTATTCAGTTGTCGGGTGAACCCTTTGTGTGTCGTCCTTGAGCCCACAGACACACATGTATTTGGAGAGAAAAGTCTCTGAGGGGGATGAATTTAAACTGATGCTCAACTATTTGTTCAGGAGCTACAAATGTTTATTTAAATCACCACTTTCCCTCCTAAATGTACTCACTAGCTCTCTTCCACAAACACCCAGATAACTAAATATTCAAAGGGCTCTTTCCCTCCCCCAATCCTGTGTCCTGTTTCCCACCCCCACTCTCCTTAGACTTGGTTGAGAGTCTGACAAGGTGCATTCTGGGTAGGATAATCATGGAAAGTGAAAGTCCTCATCAGATATTCATAGAAACAACAGGAACTGCTGCCGGCCTCCTTGGTTAGGGAACTGAAAATGACTAAAGCAGGAGATGTGTTCTTCAGAGCTTGCAGACAAAGTCATCGGAACTGAAAAGTGTTAATGAGGGAAACAGATTTCTTTGCTCTCTTCCCAATGCCCTTTGGTGATGCAACCTTGTCCTCCCACTGATTAACTTCTTAATTGACTCCTCCCTTGAGTTCTACTCTAATTAGAGGACTGGGGTTGGAGAGGTTTGGGACAGAAGTCAAATGCGAGGGACTCTCCACATTACCTTTCAGAAATACCCTGTGACCTAATGCAGAGCTGAGCCAGCTTTGGCAGAACCCTTTGGGATGCGGACTCAATGTAGTTCATTATAACTAGGTGAATTTGTCTTTCATTACCGTGTAATCAAATGAAAATGCGAGATGACATTTTTCTCAGTTTTCCAAAAGTGGTTACAGCAAAGCCCGTTATGAAGCCTTACTCTTCCAGGTATTGTTTACCCAGGGTGGACTCAGAGGGAAGGGAGTGTGCCTTAAGGGGGGCAGGAGCTCTAAGAGCAGTGTTTTCCCCAAATGCCACACAAGGGGGAAAGGTGACAGTCAAGCCTGTAGGGAACTTTGTCTCTGGGTATGTGAGCAGAAAGAAGTGCTTCTGGGCTCTTGTCCAGCAGAATCACATCATTTTCCTGTGTTCTCCCTGAGGTCTAATTGATACAAACTCAAGAATGCTAGGTGTCCTCTGATGTACCCCCTATCAAGAGGTGTTTATTTAACGTTTACTATGTGCCAGACACTGTTATAAGAGCTTTGCATGGATTAATTTAGATTTACAAGTACTTAATGTTGTTATTCAGTTCAAGGAGCACAAGAGTGTAATTGTGCTCTTTTGTTCTTATAAAAAAGTGAAAATTATATTATACATCATATATACTTGCAAGTGATGGAAAACTTCTGGAAAGGTGCCCAAGAAAATGGTACAGTAGTTGTCTCCAGGGAGACAAACTGAAGGACTCTGGTATAGGAAGGAGGCTTTTCATTTAATACACATTTGTTCTGTTTAATTGCTTATTTTTTTACTTCTTAAAATTAGAGCTATTGTAGGTTTAGCAAAAAATCATGCAGAAACTACAGAGTTCCCATATACTTCCCCCATACCACACACTGTTTTCTCTTGTTTGAATTATTTTTGACTGCATAGTTTGTATTCCTGTTTCAATAAAAATACTGCATTTATTTATTTATTTATTT
>JAQZBX010012359.1:0-40906 GCA_029593785.1 Cabassous unicinctus
AGAAAAGGCTTAAAAGGACATTATTAGAGACTTCTGGGGAGATGGCATTGGAGTAGGCAGGCAAGGCTTAACTCTCTTACCAAAACAATGGAGGAAGGGCAAAACGCTGTCTGAGGTAGCTGCTTTGGAGATCTGTGGCCCAGGAGAGTGCTGTGCATCATCTGGGATGGTGAGGGACAGAGAGACAAAGAAGCTGAGGTGAAAACCAGGAGGTGCTAGCCCCTGTGACTGGGAATGGCACCCATCACCCATCGCCTAGATGAATAGCCTGGGTAGAACCTGTGGTTCACTGCAGCCAACTGAGAGGGAAACAGACGTCTTCCTCCCTGGAAAGAGGGAAGGTGTAGCAAGGGCAGAAAGTGGTTTCTCTTTGGTGATTTTGGACAGAATAGCACACTTGGAATCTCACTTCTATCCAGACCAGATTGACAACTAAGTGGAGGTTGAAAGAGACACCTCTGTGGAAAGAGACACCTAAGAGTGCCATCTGCTGGCAGGTTGGGAAACTGCAGAAAAAAACTGATTTCCGGAGTCTCTCAAGTCCCAACCACCTTGGATCTGATCTGCACCCCATTAGTGGGTCTTTGGTCCTATTTAGATAACTTAAGCTGGAAAATTTAAAGACTTGGAATAAGTTGAATCAAAAATCAAACACAAACTGTGAAACAAAACCACTAGGCAAGAGAGAGAAAATGACTGTCACAGTAAATTCACCTACATAATCAGATGCTCAGACATCAGCAAAAAATTACAAGCCATACTCAGAAACATAAAGAGATGGACCAGCTAAAGGAACAAACTAAAAATCCTGACAAGACCCAGAATTTAATTCAACTAATCAGTGATAACCACACAAATCTCCTAAATCAATTCAAGGATTTGGAGGAAAAAATAGCTAAGGAGATAAAGGATATTGAGAAGACACTGAGTGAGTATAAAGAACAATTTGAAAACCTGCAAAAAAAGATAACAGAGCTTATGGGAATGAAAGACACAATGGAAGAGATTAAAAATATAGTAAAGACATGTAACAACAGATTTGAAATGGCAGAAGAACAAGTGAGTGAAATTGAGGACAGAACATCTGACTTGAAAAGACAGGAGAATCAACAGAAAAAAGAATAGAAAATATTGAACAGAGTCTCAGGGAACTGAATGACAACATGAAATGCACACATATATGCTTTATAGGTTTCCCAGAAGAAGAAGAGAATGGGAAGAGGCAGAAAGAATATTTGGGGAAATAATGACAAAAAATTTCTCAACCCTTATGAAAGACATAAATATCAATATCCAAGAAGGATGACACACCCCAAACAGAAAAAATCCTAATAGACCTACTCTGAGACACCTACTATTCAAAATGACAAACACCAGACATAAAGGAAGGATTCTGAAAGCAGCAAGAGAAAAACAATGCATCACATATAAAGGGAGGCTCCATGAGATTAAGTGTCAATCTCTCATCAGAACCATGGAGGTGAGAAGAAAGTGGTATGATGTATATTTAAGGGGCTGAAAGAGAAAACCTGCCAGCCAAGAATTCTTTACTCAGCAAAACTCTTTCAAAAATAAGGGTGAGTTTAAAGCCTTTACAGATAAACAGAAACTGAGAGAATGTGTTACCAATAGACCAGATTTACAAGAGATACTAAAGGGAGTGCTACAGCCTGAACAAAAAAGGCAAAAGTGAGAGTCTGGGAGAAAAGTGTAGAAATGAAGATTATTAGTAAGAGTAACCAAAGGGTAAAAAGACAGACAATAGTAAGTTATGACAACAGAAAGCCAAAGGATAAATTTGGCAAAGTAAATAGTGCCTTTAAAGTAATAACATTGAACATTAATGTACTGAACTCCCAACCAAAAGACAAAGACTGAGAGAATGGATAAAAAAATATGACTCACCTCTGATGTAAAGACACAATCAGTTTGAAAGTGAAATTTTGGAAAAAGATATTCCATGCAAATAGCAACCAAAAAAGATCTGGAGTAGTGGTAATAATATCAGACAAAGTAGATTTTAAATGCAAAACTGTAATAAGGGATGAAGAATGTCATTATATATTAATAAAAGGGACAATTCACTAAGAAGAAATAACTATACTAAATATTTATGAACCTAACCTGGGTACCCCATGATACATGAGGCACACACTGGCAAAACTGAAGGGAGAAAAAAAGCTTCTCTACAGTAATAGTTGGAAACTTCAGTACATCACTCTCAGCATTGGATAGAACATTTGAACAGAGGATATATAAGGAAATAGAGAGCTTGAATAATATTTATTATTTATATATAACATTTATAGAACATTACATCCCAAAATAGCAGGATACATATTCTTCTCAAGTACTCATGGATCCTTTTCCAGGAAAGACCATATGTTGAGTCACAAGACAGGTTTCAATAAATGTAAAAAGATTGAAATTATACAAAGCACTTAATCTGATAATAATGGAATGAAACCAGAAATCAATAACAGATGGTTAAAGGGAAAATTCACAAATATATGGAGATTAATATTATGAAAAAAGAAAACTACAGACCAATATCTCTAATTAACATAAATGCAAAAATCCTCAAAAAATACTTGCAAACAGAATCCAAAAGCACATTATAAGAATTGTACACCAGGATCAAGTGTGCTTTAACCCAGGCATGCAAGGCTGGTTCAAAACAAGAAAATCAATTAGTATAATATGCCACATTAATAAATTGAAGAAGAAAAACCACATGATCATTTCGATTGACACAAAAAAGTTATTTGACAAAATACAGCATCCTTTCTTGATAAAAACAATCCAAAAGAATGGAATTGAATGAAACTTTTTCAACATGGTATAGTGCATATAAGAAAAAGCCACAGCTAACATTATATTCAATGGTGAAAGACGAATAGCTTTCTTGCTGAGATTAGGAACAAGACAGTGATGTCCACTGTCACCACTGTTATTCAATATTGTGGTAGAAGTTCTAGCTAGAGCAGTCAAGCATGAAAAAGAAATGAAAGCACCTAAATAAGAAAAGACGAAGTAAAACTTTCACTATTCGCTGATGTTATGATCCTATACCTAGAAAATCCCAAAAAATCCACAGCAAAACTGCTAGAACAAATAGATGAGTTCAGCAAAGTGGCAGGACACACAATTAACATGCAAAAGTCAGTAGTGTTTCTATAGAGTACTAATGAACAATCTGTTGAGGAAGTCATTAAAAAAACAACAAAACAATTTCATTAATGAACAAAAAAATCAAATATATAGGAATAAACTTAACCGAGGACATAAAGGACCTGTATTCACAAAACTATAAAACATTGCTGAAAGAAACCAAAGAAGACCTAAATAAATGGAAGAATATTCTGTGTTCTTAGATTGGAAGAATAAATATCATTAAAATATCAATTTTACCTAAACAGATTTACAGATTCAATACAATCCCAATAAAAACCCCAACAGCCTTTTCTTTTCTTTTTTCAGAAATGGAAAAACCAATTATCAAATTTATTTGGAAGGGTAAGGAGCCCTGAATAGCCAAAAATGTCTTAAAAAATGAAGAATAAAGTTAGAGACTCTCAGTTCCTGACTTTAAACCATATTGGTTAGCTACATTTGTAAAAACAGCATGGTATGGGTATAAAGAAGACATTAGTTAGCTACACTTGTAAAAATAGCATGGTACTGGCATAAAGATAGAAATATTGACCAATAGAATCAGAATGAGAACTCAGAAGTAGACCCTCACATCTATGGTCAAGTGAATTTTGACAAGGCTTTCAAATCCATCCAGCTGGGCCAGAATAGTTTATTCCAAAAATGGTGCTGGGAGAACTGTAAATCCATAAACAAAAGAAAAATGAAGGAACTCTATCACACATGTTACACAAAAATTAACTCAAAATAGATTAAAAAATCTAAATATAAACACTACAATCATAAAATTTGTACACAAAAATATAGGGAAACATCTTCAAGATCTTGTGGTAGGTGGTAGTTTCTTAAATCTTACACCCAAAGCACAAATAATGAAAGAAAAAAATAAGACCTACTCAGAATTAAACACTTGGGAGAGCAGATGTAGCTGAAGTGGTTGAGCACCTGCTTCTATGTAAGAGGTCTTGGGTTCAATCCCCAGTACATTCTAAAAAAAAAAAAAAATTAAACACTTTTGTTCTTTAAAAGACTGTCAAGAAAGTAAAAAGTCAGCCTACTCAATGGAAAAAATGTTTGGAAACCACATATCTAATAAAAGTTTGATTTCCATGTTATATAAAGGGATCATACTACTCAACAATAAAAAGGTAAGCAACCCAATTTAAAAAATGGGCAAAAGATTTGAATAGACATTATTCCACAGAGGAAATACAAATGGCCACAAAGGAGAGGATGTGGAGAAATAGGAACACTCCTTCACTGTTGGTGGGGATGTAAATTGTGCAGCCTCTGTGGAAGATAATTTGTCGTTACCTCAAGAAGGTGAATATAGAACTGCCATATGGTCCAGCAATGCTGTTACTAGGAATATATTCTGAAGAATATATTCTGAAGCAAGGACGTGAACTGACATTTGCACACTGATGTCATAGCAGCATTATTCTCAGTTGCTAAAAGATGGAAACAACCCAAGTGTCCATCAGCCAATGAATGGATAAACATACAATGTATATGTGGTATACATACAATGGAATACTATTCATCAGAAGAAGAAATGAAATTGGGATGCATAATATGTTGAGTGAAATAAGCCAGACACAAAAAGACAAATATTGTATGGTCTCACTAATATGAACTAAATACAATGAGTAAACTCATGGAGGTAAACTCTAGAGTAGAGGCTACTACAAGCTATAACGTGGGTTGAGAATAGGAGCTGATGCTTAATGTACATAGAATTTTAGTAAGGCTTATTGTGAAAGTGTGGAAATGAATAGAGTTGATGCTAACACATTACAGTGAGTATAACTAACACTGCTGATTTATAAATGTTATTGTGGCTGAAAAAGGGTAGTCTGTGAACATAAATGTCAATTGAAAGGAAGCTAAAGAATAATCTAGGGTCTGTATAACAGTGATTTCAGTGGTAGATGAAGATTGTGGTTAATAGTTTAAATATAAGAATGCTCTTCTTTAACCATATGTTACAAATACGGTGATACAAGGGAAAATTACAACAAATGTAACTTAAGAATGATAGTAATATTTTTGCAGCTACGGCACAGAAATTATATCAATACTAAGGGGAAAAATAGGGAGTATGGGATTGTAATGTAGCAAAGTGTTGCATAAGTGTACAATAAGGGGGATGGGATTCTTCCTTTTGGAATCATAAAAATGTTCTAAAATTAGCTGAGGTGGTGACAGCACAACTCTGTGGTGAAAATGAGAGTCACTGAGTGTACATTTGAATGGATTGTATGAGGCACCTCAGTGATTCTTGTGGTGGAAGAAGGACTGTGGTTAACAGAACAAAGATGAGGATGGTCTCTCATGAACTATAGCAAAAATATATACTAATACTGGGTGTTAATAATTGGGTGGTTTGGGGGAAAATACACCAAATGTAAGATACAGGCTACAGTTAGCAGTAATATATTGATGATGCTATTTCACAGTTTGCAACAAATGTTTCACAACAACACAAAACGTTGGTGGTTGAGTGATATATGTGAGCCCTGCATGATGATATACATGTTTGTTTTGTAAATTCACAACTTTTACTATACAATTATTGTTTATGTATGTTCATGTATGAATGATATACTTCAATAAACTTTTTTGATGAAGAAAGGACATTACTGGGACATAAAAAATTGAAAGATAGAATGCAAGCTTAACAAAGTTAAATTTTTTGAACTTGATAACTGCACTTCAGGTGATTAAGTGAATATCCTTGTTCATAGACAGTGTACATAGAAATATTATGTGTTCAAGGATGATGACAATGTGTGCATCCCATTCTCAAATGTACAGAAAAGAGCTCTATCTGTTAGTGTTTGAAGATTTTTGTGGATCCCAGAAAAGATCATGTCCTTAGAGCTAATCCATTCCTGTGCATGTTAACCTATTGTAAGTGGGAATTCTTCTGATTAAATTATAAGGGCCTTTGATTAGATTGCATGACCCAGGGTGGGTCTTAATCCTTTTACCAGAGAGACCCCTTTATAAATGGAGGTCTAAAAGCAGCAGAAACAGAAAAAAAAAAAGCAGCAGAGACAGAGAAAGGCCTCCAGAAGCTGGAGAGAGAAAAGTCACAGACCTGGAGGAGAGGAGAGAGATGAGCAGACCGTCACTGAGCCCTGCCATGTGCTTGATTGCCCACAGCTTAGCTCGGAGAGAGAGCATTTTTAGATGATGACACTGCTGTTTGCCTGATGACCCACCACTGCAACTTGGTGATATGTCATCTCTTAATGATGCTTTGACCTGGACATCTTCACAGCCTCAGAACTGTAAAAGCTTTTAGTCTAATAAATTCCCATTATAAAAGTCAACACATTTCTGGTCTATCTGATCTATCTATCTATCTATCTATCTATCTATCTATCTATCTATCTATCTATCTATCATCTATCTAATCTCTCTAGAATGAAACAGCAAAGGTAGCAAAGTGTTAAAATTGGTGGATCTGTGTATCTGGGCGGAGATGTGAGGGTATGTTGGAGTTCTCTGTATGGGATTTGTATTATTTTTGCATCTGTCCTGTAAATTTGAAATTATTTCAAAATAAAAAGTTAAAAAATAAATTCAGTACAAAGGAAAAAGTAAAACAACAACAACAGCAACAACAAAATCCTACTACAGAGTTTAATCCGATAAGCAGTTTCATAGAGGGATACTCTGAGTTCAACAGAAAATAATTCTCAAACATTTTCCCTCATACTGGCCATGGGTAAAGATTAATACTTAATTTAATGTACAAATCTGTAGTGCTTACATGAATATATATAGTAAAAGAAAAATCAAATTTTAGAAGTAGATTGGACATTCTTGTATTCAATCAAATACCTTATAGGATCATAAATAAAATAGGCATAATTATATTCTCTATTCCCTGCTTCCTTCCCCCAAAAACCTTGTTCAGGGGAAGTTTTCCACCATTATGCTCATGGGCAATGAAGGTCATATTTTTCATCATTGGCCTCCTATGTCAAACTTAACATGCAATGTCAGCTGCATTCCAAAAGAAAAGAACATTCTGTTGATACAGCTGTAGCAGAGTATGCTTTTCTTTCTGCAGAAACAATTGTTTCTTTATTGCAAATAACCAAAACTGTGGTAGATTATCTCCCCAATAATCTTGAGGCATATGTAGCACATGTCTAAATAACATGTTAGCAGAACAAAAATGAATTTATTTGCTTATTGAATTTGTCTTAATATTTTGTGTGAGAGCCTGTGCATGTATGTTTGTGTATGTGTCTTTGAATTATAGGCTTTGTTAAGTTATATTTGATAGGACATGGTGATGAGATCATCAAAAGCTCTATTACTGGACAGGATAATTCCCGCTAATAATAACTAAGAATTGGCACTTAGAAAGTTAGCCTTATTCTAGAGCAGGGGATGACAATTTTTTTTTTCATGAAGAGCCACATAGCAAATATTTTACATGTCAATGGCCATCCAGGCTGTGTCACAACACTGAAATCTTTTATTGTAGAATGAAAGTGACCATAGCTAATATGTAAAGGAATAAGCATAGTTCTGTTCCAATAAAAATTTTTATTTATGGACCCTGAAATTTTAAGTTTCATACAATTTTCATGTGTCATGAAATATTATTCTTCTTTCAGTTTTTTCAACAACTTGAAAATGTGAAAAACAATCTTAATTCATGAGCCATATCAAATAGGCAGTGAGTTGGATTTGGCCAGCAGGTCATAGTTTGCTGACCTTTGTCTAAAAGAATGTTTGAACAGAAAATTACTCCATAATTCATTTCATTATATTCTATTTTTGGTGTGATATTTTGTTCATAAAGAATCAGATTTATACATTTCTTCATATTTATGTCAGAGATTAATAATTTTTCATGGTGATAGGGGAATGGAGATGGTAAGACAAGAAGACAAGACAGGAAGTAAGCTCTTTGCATTAAAACACAAGAAGGCAAAGTCAACTGAATTTTTGTTCTGCCATAGAAAAACTGCTTTTTGATGTGTGACAACTTCTCAGTAATGATGTTACAATGTTGAGACTGTCTGAAAAAAATACAAACGTGACATCCTCCTTACAGTGTTCATTACTTGGTTACTTTTGTCAAGAAAATTAACATACTCTGAAAAAATTGAAGACCAGTAGTATAGCATATTATTTTCTTTAAGTGTGGAATTGAATTAAAAGTTTAATTTTCCCCCAAATTATAAAAGCATGGTAAGTATATTCATATAAAAGATGTTCTTAAATAATTACATATAATCATGTATGCATTGTTACTTGTATTAACAATGTGAATACTGGCAGGAATTCTTAATAATTTATTGTTTTATCTTGATGTCCTCAAGACACTGGATAGTCCATAGTCTAGTCTATTAATATTAGGAAATCAGTATTATATTTTTAAAGGTATGACAATGTTTTGTGGTGAAGTTAGTAAAAATAGATCTTATGTTTTAGAAATATATAATAAATATAGATTGAAAAATAGGATTTCTGCAATTTACTTTTCAATAATTTCAGGTGGAGAGATGTTTTAGTTTCCTGGGCTGCTCAAGCAAATACCATGCAGAATTATTTATGGGAATTATATATAAAAAATGAGAATTTATTATCTCACAGTTTTGAGGCTAAGAGAAAGCCCAAATCAAAGCATCATCAAGGCAATGCTTTCTTCCAGAAGCATTCCTTGGTCTTTGGCTCCTCTATCATATGGCAATGCACATGGCGGCCTCTCCTTTCTCTTCTAGGTTCTATTTACCTTCAGTTTCTTGCTTCCCATGGCTTTTTCTCTCTTTGTTTGAGTTTCATTTTGCTTTTAAAGGAGTCCAGTAGTTTGAGGTGGGCCATACCTTAACTGAAGTAGCCTCATCAAACCATTCTACTTACATTGGGTTCTCAGTCACAAGAATGGATTAATTGTAAGAACATGCTCATACAGCTCCAAATCACCACAGGGGATGTGTTAGGGTATAGCTGAAACCATGAGTTGATAATTATTGAAGCTGGGTAATAGGTACATGGGGGTTCATTATTCTATTCTCTTTACTTCAGCCTAAGTTTGAAATTTCTCTCTCTCTCTCTCTCTCTCTCTCTGTGTGTGTGTGTGCGTGTTTAAAGTGTGCATTTGAAGAATATATATTTAAACGATTCCCCCAAGTCTTTTTTTTTCCTAGAAAGGTTTAGCCTGGCTTTCCTTTTGGTCTTAGTGAGGCAGAATACTTTATTGAGGTATTTATTTGTGTTTTGCTCTTATTGCTGTTAGTATTTTCCCTCCCTTCATCTGAAGAAGATAGCCAAGATGTTGAGTTATCTTTATTCAAAATTATTAATAGCATCAGAAAACATCTCCTTTAGAGAGATATTTGAGTTGGATCATCCTGGTGAGGGGATCCTAGCTAAGGTTGGAATAGGTAGAAATGGACCAACCCTGTCCCAAGAAGGATGCTGAGGAAAATTACTGAACTTGGAGCAGATGGAGAAATGAAAATTTAACAGGAGGTTTCAGGCCATCTGAACCCAATCCCTTAGGTAAGCCACTGTTATCTTTAAGTCAGCCAGGACAAGACTGTCAGACTCAACCTGGAGAACAAGTGTTCAACTCTGGGTAGCAGAAAGAACAATGTGAGTGGACTGCAAGCACTGTGTCCCCTTATTGGTTTCTTGGAATACCCAAATGAGCCTTATCCAGGAATTCTTGTAATACTCTAGAAAGAAAGAAGAGTATGTTCAAGCATAGTTATTACTGAATTTCCTTCCATTTATGCAGGTGGGATATTGAAAAATATTTAATTAATTAAAAAAATATTTTGTGTGTAATATTTATGTAATCTAAGTATCTTTTTAAAAAATTAAAAAATAAAAAAACAAAAAACTCAAAAAAAAAAAAAGAAAAAAGAAGTTATGTTTATTTGTTCCAAGCATTATAGAGAAAAATCCATAATAGCTACAGGAGGTTTAAATGGTGAAATATTAATTATTAATAGGCAATAAATCAATAAATATGTATTATTTTTAGACCCTCTTTTGGAGTAATTGTATTTATTTTCTTTAGTGCGGTTTGATTTATCAAAGTGGATAAGAGTATGGGCTTGGAAGTTTGACAAATCTACCAGTTCTGTGACGTTGGGCAAGTTAATTAATTTCTCTAAGCTTCAGTTTCCTCAAATGGAAAATGGGTATAATTTTACTTAGCTCATAGGATTTTGTAAATATTTAATTAGATAACGTAGCTTAAAAGTTTAGTATTTTAGCAACATGGAAATAATAAATAGTCAACAAATGTTAGTAATTTTTTGAAATACAAATATTATTACTTTTTTATTTTTTAACATTGCATTTGAGAATAAGTCATGGACATATTAAAATATTATGTAGTGTCTTATGATATTTGCTCCATCTTCTCCACATCAATAGTCCTGGTCTGCAGAAGAAGCCATTTATAACAATGGAAACTTCTTCAGTGATTAACTCTTTTTCTGTATATGATATGACTAGGTCACTCTTCCTTGATTTATTAATTTTGTATGCTTTAAATTGACTTCATATTATAATAGACAAAAATTTAGATAATGTAAACTATGCTTATCTCCTCTCCTGCTTAAGATATAACTATTTTTGTTTTTATAATATTTTTATATTTATATATTTTTTATAATATTGTTTTTTATAATATTATATTTATTACCTTTGGAACCTAAGAAATTTAATTACATCTTTATTTCTTGTTTAATCAACTATAGACATTATCTCTTTACTCTTCACTTTGTACGAGGAAGAACACTTATACTCAGCTCTTTTGTTCCTGTTTTGATTGTTTTGCCTAAGAGTTCAGACTCTCATAAGAACAAAAGATCTGATTGCTATCACCCACCCATCCACATATACTCTCAGGAATGTGAGCTTCATTTGTGGATGAAAAAAAAGCAACTGACTTAAGATGATTTTCTGGCCTTTATCTCTCTAGAACAAAGAATGTAGAAAGAAATGATTTATTTATATACACACACATACATAGAGAGTACAAATATACATAATTCAAATCTGTTATGTCTTGAAAAGAGGATCTTGTGCAACTAAAGATCTTTTTCTAAGATTTGGATTTTTATTCACTTTTGCAACATTATTTAAATAATTACTTATGCTGGACTCTCTGCATTTAATTTTGGTATTAATGTTTACTTACCAGGACATATGCACTGTAACTTCTCATTCTTGAGTTCATTTTTATTCATCTCTTCATTGTCTGGAATGACCTCTATAAAAGATTTTCTCTGGAAGAAAAGACAAATATTTTATATCTTGAAATCTGACATATTTGAGAATGTCTTTCTGTTGTTTTTAAGTAAGAAAAATAATTTAACTTGGAATATAGTTTTTGAGCTTTTTCGATACTGCTTTACTATTTTTTAGCATTTAATATTTCCTTAAGTAAACTTTTTAAAAAAGAATAACATCAATATAGAAAATTACACAGTTCATGAGTATGCTTAGCTTGCTAAATTATTTTACAAACTGCCTGCTTTTCACTATGTATAAATGGAATTCTACAGGGCTTACTCTTCTGCGTCTGATTTCTTTAACTCAGTGTATATTTTTTAGATTATTCCATGTTGTTATGTGAAGCTGTAGTTCATTTATTCTTGTTGCTCTATATTGTTTCATTGTATGAATGGGATGTACCATAATTTATTTAACTGTTCTATTGTTAATGAACATTAGGTGTTTCCAGTTATAAATAGTGCTGCTTTGAACACTCTTAAACATGTTTTTGGTGAACATGTCTAAATATTTTTGTTCTGTATTCAACAAGGAGTAGAATTTCTGTGTCATAGGATATATGTGTTCCACTTTAATAAGTACTGCCAAGTCATTTTACCAATTTATATTTCCATCAGCAGCATATGGAAGTTCCAATTCTTCCACATTCTCACCAGTACTTGGCATTGACAGTCTTTAATCTTTGCTATTTAGGTAAGTATATAGATCTTTAGTTAAGTATAGAGATATTGAATGCTGAGAAATTGTGTTAAGTAGCTTTATATTTTGTTTTTCTGTTAGGGCAATATTTCTATTTTCCTACCTCAATAATTTTGTAGACCTTTTCTCTATCCTTAAATTTAATTTTTTCCTCTCTATCTTCATTCCTCTTTCTTCCTTTTTATTTTCTTCTTCTTTCTTGATAAACTGTCTAGATGTATAATTATTTTTTTTCTATAAAAATTATGCTAGGAAGAATTTTTCTCAACTGAGCTATGCTTATTAGAATCACTTGTGAAGAATTGTAAAAATATCATTATCAAGCTACCACCCCAGTCCCAATTAATCAGAATCTTCAGCGATTGAACTCAGGGATGTGTACTTTATAAAAGCACCCTTGATTATAAATTATTGGTTTTAAACTTACTGAGGCCTTTTGATCTGTAGGATGAAGTATTTCCTCAGCTCAGAAGTTTTCTTCTATTATATCATTAAACATTTTATTGTTTAATTAATAATTAAATTAATTTAATTAATGTTTCCAGTATTTTTTTTTTCATTCTGGAATACATATAATTTTGAGGCTTGGTTTTCCACTTTCCTTCCTCCAAGTCTACTATCTTCTTTCTCAGTGGTCTATACGTTGCAGTTTTCCTCCATTTTACCAGTCAGAGAACACAAAACTCTGTACTTTTTTACTTGTAGATGCTGCTGTTGATAGGATTGGTTTCTTTTTGTGAAAAGAGAGGTAACAAATCCCCAATGAGTAACCAATACTAAATTATACCTGAGATTTGGGTTGCCTTCATAACTACCTTATAATATTTCATGTTTGATTGATACTCTATCAATGAAACCTGTGGTATCTGAAATCTTTTTAAAAAGTTGGGCAGAGGTGACATGCTGATATCCTATCTTGAGCTAATGTGTAAAGGAGTAATTGGGGAGACTTTAGGGCAGGACAGCCAGGGATAAACTTTTTAGGGAGTTGCAGGACCCCCTTAGAAGAAATTCATCCTATGGGAAGAGAAAGACCAAGCATATAATGAATTTGTCATTCCTGCACATATAAAGCAGTGAAAGCGAAGGTATTTCATTTGTATTTTCTCCCTTTACTAACTACTATAATTGGTTTTTCCATTGGGTTTCTTTGGCCCTAAAAGACAAATCATTTATTAAGGTACTTGAACCAGAACCATAATGATTGGAGGCTGTTTGATTGCAATTTCTTTAAGACTTTAAAAGCACAAATCTCAAAGCATTTAGTATACTGAAATTCAAAAGGGGGAAAAGTGATTGATGTCACTTTGTCATGAAACACATTATTGTTTCAGAAACAGGCAGATTCCAGTATACATAGTGTGACTTTGGCACACACAAGGCATATTAGCAACTTCTATGGCCTTGGAACTCAGTGCCAAGGCACTTTTGGTGTTGGGGCCCATTACCATTAGCTATCTTAGCTTCTGTAAAGGCAGCACTGTCAGTAATAAATATTGGCAGCTTTGATGCAGACCTTGGCAAGCATCACCAACTTCTGGAGCAGCTTTGTCACCTTCAGCATCCTTGGCAAGAGATCATCAAGCAACACTCAAATTCAAGCAAGAGAAGTTTGTAATGCCAGCTGAGACACAGGGGATACACATTGTGGAACTCTAGAAATAAATGAATGGAGATTTTGAAGGAAGAATGAGAATTATATAAAAAGCAGTAGACTCAGAGCAACACTGTTTATTTTTTTCATTAATATGCTCTCTATATTTGCAACTCCTGGCTCGTACAGTCTTAAGAAGCACAAAAGATTCCATTTCTATATATTTAAGGTTGGATTTACCTTATGCATGCAGAAGGCATCACTTCGGCAACACTTTGTGTTCGAAGTTCTCTTTTACACTTCTGAAAGTGTGTCTGTGTTCCATCCTTGGAATCTCTCCATTTTGTGGACTAGCCCCAGCTATGTGGATGTGAAGTTGGATGTGACATCTATAGTAGATTCAAGCTTTACAGCCACACAAATCATTGGCCATTTTATTTGCATGTTTCAAAGTTTTAAAAATAGATTATGCAGAACATTGACTAAAGGCTGTATTCATAGTTCATATGACACTATTATGTGAAGAAAAGCACATAGTCCCAGATTGGCAATATCTATTTCATCATAAAACACAGTACACTTTCTTAAATAAGTAAATATATGGACTATTAAGTGGAAACTTACTAGCTGCAGCTCGTGCAAAGAAATATTTAATCATTAGGTTTTTTTTTAGTTTTGAAACTATCTTTGTGAATTTTATCTTTTATAAGTATATTTTAAAATGGATTGAGGACATTAAAGGCCAAAAAAGGCATGAAAATGTGAAATTCATGAGAACTTCTTTTTAGGAAAATAATCATCAATAATTAATATGTCAATTTTCAGAAATAAACACAGTGCTAACCACAGCTTAAAAAATCACATGAAATTTTACACAGTTCAGATTTCAGAGCATAGCTCCTTTTATACGAAAGACAGACAGAGGAGTGCTCCAGGAAGCCTGCAGACTGGTAGTCCATAAAAGTTTGGCTGGTTTTGATGAAAATTAGTGTGATATGATGCACAGATGAAAGAGCAAATGAGTTTTCTTTATTTGATGAAAGCACTGAATTCTGAAATTATGCACAGCAGGTACAGAAGGAAGATACTGCATAGATTTCAAAAGAGAGCTCACATAGTTTTTATGCTGAAACATTTGTTTTATCCTTTTACCTCACAGCCTTTTTATGGGGAAAGGAAGAGAAACAGTGAGCATGTTAGTCTAAATAAGGAGACCTAATTCTATGGGGAAAAGGTAAATGATGAAAAGACAACTATAAATCATGTTGTGTACTCTTCACTCATCCATTCATTAAGCAAATATTTATTGGGTCCCTACTATGTGGTGGATACTGTGCCACAACAGGTTTCTCACCTCCCTCAGTTGATTAGTCTATCATTGTATAATCAGGACCATTTCTAGGCAAAATTGTGAAGCAAGTGAATTTTCTATAGATCTCAATCTTCCATCTCCTGATACTCAGCCTATTCCATTTCCAGACATTTCATTCAAAGTAAAGCTAGCACTTTACTTCCTTCCTGTCAATTACAATGTTTTTTTTTTTTAATCTAATATTTATTAGTTTAATTTTCAAAAAATTAGTGACATAAAGAACACAAATTTTGCCATGTTCTCTCTGGCAGATAATTCCTAATGACATGAATCATATAATATATATATATGATTTAAAATTTTATACATGTTTACAAGAAAAAATATATAATTAATCTTCCCCCCTTTGTCTCCCACAGATCCTCTCCTTAAGGGTAACCACTCTGATTTTCTTATACTTAATATAGCTTCTGTATTTTATCTGATCTACATTTCTGTGGATTTTCAGATGTATCAGTGTTTATGTACCACTAATTGACATTGATTCAGAGATGTATCTCAATTTCAGAAATGTTAAATGTGGAAAAAAGTACGTAAAATGTTCTTTTAAGTATTTGCTTACAAAGGCTTAGGACTTGGGAATCCAATGCTAAAATGAAACATTAAGATGATATGCATTTGTGTGTGTGTATAGAAAGGTATTTTGGAGTAAAATTTCTACTTGGAACCCTGCAAACCACACCATGTTGTTGTAATCTTCTTTACCTTCAAAATTAAACTTTAGAACAGGTAATATTTGAACAAAACCAGTAGAGGCATAATTTATATTGCCAATAGCCTATTTTCCTCCTGGACTGCACTGGATGTTAGGCACACACATCTTTTTTTGGTGCATACCCTACCTTGAAATCCTAGGGACAGAAACTGTTACTATTTATTTGGCATCTGCCCATTGTAGATACTTGTATTAGTCAGCCAAAGGGGTGCTGATGCAAAATACCAGAAATCGGTTGGTTTTTATAAAGGGTATTTATTTGGGGGTAGGAGCTTACAGTTACCAGGCTGTAAAGCACAAATTACCACCCTCACCAAAGTTTATTGCCACGTGTTGGAGCAAGATGTCTGCCAATGTCTGTAAGGGTTCAGGCTTCCTGGGTTCCTCTCTTCTCGGGGCTTGCCTCTCTCCAGGCTCAGCTGTTCTGGTAGCTCCACAAGGCCAGCTGCAGACTATTAGGCAAACAGCTTGTTTCTCTTCTTGGGGCCTTCTCTCTTTCCTCATGACCAAGCTCCTCTGTGAGCTTACTTCCGGGGACTCCAGCTCAAGAACTCCAAACTCCCTTCTCTGCCGTGCGGTTTCTCTGTTAGTTCCCAAGGTGGGCGGGGACTCAATGTCCTACTGATGTGGCCCAATCAAAGCCTTAATCATTATTTAATCAAGTAAAAGTAAAACCTCTGAATCCAATACACTCTAATATACCTAGAGGAAAGGACCAGTTTACAAACATAATCCAATATTTCTTTTTGGAATTCATCAATAATATCAAACTGCTACAATACTCAATATGTCTTTTCTAGTATGAGTTAGACATTTTTATTTATTCATTCATTCAATATTAGAGTACTTACTCAGAGTTATTCCAGTAGTTTGGGATGTAGTCATGAAACTAGACAAAAATACAATCCCTACCCTCCTGGAGATTACATTCTAGTGGGGTCAGTAAATTAAACGGTATGTAACATCATAAATAAGTAAATTAAACGGTATGTAAGAATGCAATAATTTTCAAGCAGAAAAAAAGTAGAGCAAGAAAAAGAAAAATTGGGAATATGTAGGGGTGGGGGAATTGTACTTTTAAGTAGGAATGTCAGTGAAGGCTTCTTTGAAAAGGTTAGAGAATTCACAGATACCTGTTAAGTGGCCACCACCCAGCCCTCACCTACCCCACCTCCTTCTCTGGGGAGGTCACATACACAGGCTAGGAGGCCATCCTCTAACTTCCACTAACCTCCACTTCCTTTTCTATTGTGTAACATTCCAAAACCTGGGAGTGATTTAAGTCTAATGAAAAGACCCTGCCAAACCTTAAACCCAGATACCAGGAACAAACAGCCCTGGATGCATATCAGAACAGGAATTCTCAGTGCCCACACCTCCCCCCACTCCCGAGGATAAAACCACACACAAGCAGTAAAGATTTGTCTCTCTTCTCCAGCTTGAACTGGGACATACAGACTTGCCATCTATTGGCCCCAATCCAGAATAATTTTCGGCAACCCCAGGAAACTGGCTGTGAGTGGACTTCTTCCCCTTCTCTTTTGTGCTCTGTGCTGTGTAAGTGACAAAGTGATTATTTGCCCTTTCTGGATTCTATACTGTGCAAGTAATAAAGGGATCCTTTGTTGAAGTTTCTGTTGTGCTCTGAACCTGTTTTCCAACAATGCACAGTTGTAGCAACTTGCTCCACAGTGACATTTGAGCAAATGCTACTAGAAGGGAGTGAGGAAATCAGCGATTCAGCTATTTGGGGAAGAGTATTCCAGGAAGAGGGCAAGCCTGTGCATGAGCTCGCAGGTATAGCAGGAGCAGAGTGAGCAAAAGGAAGAGGATTAGGTGATGACCCCAGAAGGACCATGTAGTGTGGGGACTTGTGAGACATTGCAATTTCACTCTGATTAAAATGGGAAGTCATTGCACAGCTTTGGGCAGAGAAAGGACATGACCTGATTTGTAATTTTAAAGATCCTTTTGGCTACTTTGTGGCATATAGTCAGGGCAAAAGTGAAAGCAGAGAGACCTGTTGGGAGGCAAATTTAGTAACTGAAGAGCAAGTGGGTTTCTCTGCTTGAAGTGGATAACTGATTTCCTTCCATAGAATTTCTCTGGCTGAAGCTAGCCTCCACAGGCAGAAAACTTTTATTTATTTGTAGGCAAAAATTGATGAATCTTATGCTTGAGGGCAGTGTGGCATCCCTCTCAAGGGAAAAGATGAGCAGGGAAGGGCAATTCAGGTTGTAAACATTGACTGTACTTAGCTGCTTAAGTGTTCTCACCTTAGAAACACCAGGGAATCCCTATCAACAACAACACAGTAATAATAATAGCTCCTGGGCCCAAACCCAAGCTAATTAAATCAGAATATGGGAGTTGACACTTAGTCACCAGTACATTTTAGAAGTTTTCCAAGTGATTCTAATGTGCAGCCAAGGATGGGAGCCACTGGGCTAGACCTCTGAACCTCAAGAAATCAATTTCAAGCAAAATGCTTGGTTTGCCAGGGCTGCTATAAAAAAATTATCACAGACTGGTTGGCTTAAATGTTAGGAATTTATTATCTCAGAGTTTTGGAGGCTCGAAGTCCAAAATTAAGGTGTCAGCAGGACCATGCTTTCTCTGAAGTCTTGTTTTCTGGTGGTGATTAGCAGTCAGTCTATAACTCAGTCTCTGCCTCTGACACGTGTCTTTTTCCTTCTGTCTCCTACTGCTACTGTGTCCAATTTCTTCTGCTTATAAGGAGTCTCGTCATGTTGGACTAAGGCTTATCCTGACTCAGTTTGGCCTCACCTTAGCTAATAACATTTTCAAAGATCCTATTTACAAATGGATTCACATTCACAGGACTGGGGTTAGGATTTGAGCATGTCTTTGTAGTAACATGGTTCAATCCATAACAGGTGCCCAATAAATTTCTTAGGAAATGCTAAATATAATAAGATTCTGTATAGCACAACCAATGTTGGTATATTTTCACCTGAGGTTGCTTTGCTATGGAAGATACTGGCCCAGGATGAAATTTAGTTATCAAAATTAGGATTGCTTTTTTGAGTCAAATTTATGAGATAGCATTGCAAGTCATTGTTGGTACTTTCAGCAGTAAGTGAGAGCAAATAAAAAGAGGGTTCTCAATGAAAAATATTTTTTCACTCTAGATATAGAATATTTTTACTCTAGATATAATTACACATTTTTAGCAATCAAAATCGGAATGATTGTTTTAGAATACGGGACCACACACTCAATACAATAAGAAAAAGTAGTGGAAAGAGCAAGCCTTTTGGAATCTGAGAATCCAGTTTAGATTCTGGATATGATGAATGATTCATGGAACCATAGAGTAAGTTATTTAGTCTCTTGGCTTTTGTAAAAAAATTTTTTGAAGGATTGTCAAGGCAAATAAATGTGGCCATTTATGTGAAAGTTCTTCGCCAAATTTAAAATGCTGCTCAGTGCAAGTTGTTGTTGTTATAACTCAGGGAATTAAACCAATATATTCTTGTTCAGTATAAAAAATCATGTGTATTAGTTAAAGTGAAAGCTAAACTGCTGTAACATTGGAGATCCTTAAATGTGATGGCTCAAACAAGATAGACCTTTATTTCTTTCTCCCTGACAGTTCCGGGTGGATAGGAGGATGCTTCCCCAGAAAGGGAAACCAGTTAGCTGGGCAGTTCTGCCATCCTCTACACATGGCTTTTAAGGTTACCCCAACCATATCCACTCATTTACAACCAATGGGAAGGAAACGGGAAAATCACGTCCAGGGCTAAACTTTTGAGCAAGTGGCAGAAGTTGTACATCTCACTTCCTTTTGCATTTCACTGATAAAAATGAGTCTTATGACCACACCTAACTGCCAATGAGGCCAGGTAATACATTGATCTGGGCAGCCATGGGCAGCCAGGAAGGAGAAGGCAATGGGTATTGTGGGGAGGAAGGGTACACAAGAGTGTCTGCCATGTTATCTCATTCTGGCTAAGGGGAAGAAGATAGGTTTGGGAGTGACTTGGTGTAGGCCAGTTTTTTTTTTTGGCACATATAGTTATAGATGAAAGCTAAAGCCCCAAAAAACCAAGAGGGTGAAGCAGATGAATTATGGAAGGTTTTCCTTCCTCATCCACTCTGTGTCAAAGTAACATTTGAAGGGAACTGCAGTTGACTATGAATGTAAGAATTGTGTCAATGGATTGTTTCCACAGTTTCTACCTGGACATTGATGCAAGAACCTTGTGTATGGGAGGGAAGGGGGTGGTCACAAGATATTGTCCCGCTGTGGTGATAACCTCAGTCTGTTAAAGACATACACCAGTCCTCTGCTACTCCCACTTTGAGCCACCATTGTGGTTTTCCCTAAATTATAGTGGGTTGGAAATAGAGCATCAGGGTTTGAATCTGTTCTCTGGATCATCTTTTACAAACAGGAATTGTTGTGCAATAAGACTGGAAATTTCATGCACGATCATTGTGCCCTGATGGTCTGTGGTAGCAGGAGAGAAGGACACTGGCACACTGAGTCCCTGCTGGATGGATGAGGCCATCCCCATTTGCCCCACACAGAACAAACACAATGTAACACTCCATGGAAGAAAGGGAGAGATGAGAAGAAAGCAGGAGAGAAAGAGGAAAACAATCATTTTGGATATAGCCAACTTGAGGTACAGGAATCTGAAAAAAACCTGCTCATATCAGCTGAGCATGATTATGCAATTAAGAGCTACCAACCCCCAATCCAAAACTCACAGCTGCTTCTTTGGGACCTATGATTGTACCAATTGTTCTTTTAATCAGAGAGATTAATTAACTTTCCCAAGGTCACAGAGATTCATATCCAAGACTGCTACTTCATCAGACTGTGTCTTTTAATCTTGCTTGATTGGTTTATTTTATTATCTAACTTTCCTTGAGTCTATTACTTCTCTATCTACCAGACATTAAGTTGCTTGAATGCAAGAACCTTCAGTATCACTGCTTAGAATAATTCTTTTTATGTACTGGGCTCAAAGAATGTTTATGAAATAAATGCATGAAAATGAAATAAATGATGTTCTATTCCTCTGCATGCCAACCAGAATATATCCTTTTAAAACTCACACTTTTCTTTCGGAATGGCATACTGAACTGTAGGAAATTTTAAGAGATATTCCCCTCAGAAGTAGGCAGGTTATTTCTCCTGGGATCATTGCTTCAGCAAATATTTTCCCGCCAAATAATTTTAAGAGATATTCCCCTCAGAAGTAGGCAGGTTATCTCTCTTGGGATCATTGCTTCAGCAAATATTTTCCCGCCAAATCAGAACCCCATAAAAATAACTTTTCTTTAGCTAGGTGAAAAATCCACTTGAATAGAACGAAATGGGAGCAATTCCCTTAATGAAACTGTGTACAATATCTGCTGTCATTTATTTTTCTTAATAAATTGTAACAGGTGAGTCAGGCTGGCAGCTTAGTGGTAGTATTACTGCAGGGGCACGCCAATTCCCAGTCGAAATGCCAAAGTAAATAAGGAGAAGAGCTAAATTAGGTTTTATGATCTCAAATAGATACTATGCTAGCCTGCGATGCTGGGCAACTCAAATAATGATGAAACATAGCTGTGTTATTTTGGGATATTTTCTGGTGTTTCAGGTTCAAATTTTTGTGGGGCGCTGTTCTGGAGTCCCAGTCTAAAATGGATTAAGAGTAAACAAACACAATAGTAGGTGGTGGGAGGAAGAGATGATTTTTGTCTTTTTTTCATGGCTATACTGTTATACATAGAATCATGCCTGGAATACAGTAGGTGTTCAGTAAGCCTTTGTTATTTTAATGACCAGATCACATTTGGATCACTTTTGTCTCCATGGAATGGTCTTTTCTAAGTGAGGGTAAGGGAGAAGAGCAAAGATATTCACAGTCTAGTTTGAGGACCCAAGATTTAAACATGCCAGGGCCATACTATCTCTTTGGACTCAGAGCCGTCTTGTGACACTTATCTTCTCTTAGACCTGGTGACATGTGTGCAAACGTGTAAGCCCAGATAAAATTCCTCATTTTTATAGATGTTGTTCATAGTTTCGTCACCCAAACGTGATCTTGAGCTCTTTTGAGTTCCTTTAGGAGTCATGCTCTGTGTGGAATATAGCACTTAGCACCTTTTATTCTTAGTTTTTTCTTCTGTCCTTTAGTCTCATCTCTCTGGCTTGACATAATGGAGTTTTGTAAAACCTTAATTTGATGATTGATCAAACTATATTACTCAATGTAGAAACCTTTTAAAAAAAACAAAACAAAAAAAAACTTATGCTTCTTTATTTTGGAATAGAAGAACAAGGTAACAGAATAATGGAATTACTGGTAAGTTTAAAACTTAAAAATATTTCTCTTAACAAAACTTAGGCAAACAAATCCTATCATGTAAAGGGAACTTCTCAGAGAAGAGAGACTAAAGTTTTAAGAAGTAAATGTTGGGAAATAAAAGGTTATCTTGTACCCTAGATCCTTTGTTCTGATTGATAAAGCCAGTAATCAGAAGAGAAGAAAAGTGGGAGGCTGGGGGTGGGGGGGTGGGGATAGGAGGGGCAAAAGAAAGAGAAGGAGAGTGAGAAAGCAAGAGAGAGGAGGGAGAGAAAAGAGGAATCGGGAGAAGCAATTGTGATATTTTTGGAATGAGGAGGCTGCTCTGAAGATATAGGAATTCTATAAATTTTTATCACTTTAAAGATTTGTGAATTGTATTAAGCTACTTCATATTTTTTTTTAAAGGAGAAACAGTGTCATTGCCATAACAGCAAAGCATTTCAGTAATTGTATCTTCTAGTCTTTTTAAAGGGCAAAGAGAAATCATCTTTTACTCACAGATTTAGCTGTGTAGCAAGTTAATTTAAAAATATTCCTTAGCATTCTATTGACCATTTTATTGACTTCTATCAAAATTGGTGAATTTGGAGTTAAGATGTATGAAATCTTGGAGATATAAAGGTAAAACTTGAAATGACACATATCAAGTTCCAAAGCTTCTGGGTTAAGGAAACCCCTTTTCATTGACAATTTTTCTACATCCACCATCTTAGATATGTACCTATAGCAAAAGGTATTCAATCAGAAAGTTATTAGTCATATTTAGAAATATTTGATTTTAAATCATTAACCAAGGACTATATATGTAAAACCATTTTCCTGTATCAAATTTTTAATCTAGTTTTATAGACCAGGCACTTTACATTAGGAAATCAAATACTGTATCAAAAAAAAAAAAAAAAAAATCTAGTGTACCTGACAAGCTTGGGTCCTGTACTTTGAATAGTTTTAGTTTCTAAATGATGCTGTTCTAAATGATGGCATCATTTTAAGTTTTAAATGTTAAAAGAATTAACACTTGACACCAGTGATTTTTCCATTGCTAATTTAATTATGTCTTATTATATTAATGTGAAACTACATCTGATATTCAGCCTATTTAAGTATAACAAAAATTTCATTAAGCTTTCATATGGCATCTGGGCTAGTGATACAATCTTTATTATTTGTGCATCCTTATCATTATAGATGCTTAAGAATGTACTTAATTTAATATACCATATACCTTATAAATCACAAATGAAACTAAAAATACTGAAGTAGAACTTCTATTTAAATATTTTTCACCTAAAGGAATTGACTTGCAAAGACTCTAAATTGCATGTATCTTTTGAGCTACAGACTATGTTAAATGCATAGCAACAAATGAATATAAAAAACAAAAGATTCAAGCCAGTAACTACAGTAAAAAGGGAGATATTAACAATAGCAATGAAGAAAACACTAAATACTGCAGTGAATGCTAGCAGGAGAGGCTCCTGACAAATGGACACAGAATAATGCTGTAATTATTAACATTACACGAGTCTAGGAAGAACTATTGTTTTTTTTTTTTATCCCATTTTATCAAAATGATAGCCAGATTAAATGGGGTGCATGCGTATGTGTGTGTGTTTTTGCATAATTGTTAAATGAACAAAAGGCTATTATGTAATGAAATTTTAAAAGGTCACTTCATGTCAAAGTTCAGTTCAAAATGAGTAGCCAAGTTCTCTGTGGTAAAGACCGATTCTCTTCAAATGACATGATGAGAAACATGAATTAAGGCTTGACAGCCTCATTTGCCTTTTGTGCCTATCTAATGCTTCATTGTATCATAACATCATGATTTAAGTATGGCTTTGGCTGGAAATTTCCTCATGTATTTTTCAAAAGTCATGCTATAAAAAACACTTCCAGGAACATTATAAATCATATCTTACTATACCGAGATACTTAACTAAATCCAGAGGCATTCCTGCTTTTCAAGTAAATATGAATTCAGTCTTGTTTAAATATGTACCCAGAATTAGCACTATAAATTATTTTGCCTTTTGTCACTAAATACACACACATTTCAATATGGGTATTATTTTTGAAGTTGACTGTAACTAAATACTTAGGCACTTTCAAAGGAAATTTTTAAAAAATGAATGGATCTTAGGAATTTTCTTTTCAAGCCATTAAAGCCCACACTATCTGTACAGTGCCAAGTGGGAAACATTTTGTACGCACATTGGAAAGGCACAATAAATGTGTTTTTAAAACAAAATTGAATACTTCTAGCTTTCTAAGATTAATAACAAGTGAACACTCCATTACTGGCAAATAGCCATACAAATTTCCGTTTAGAAATAGAGGCCCAACAGCAGATGTAACTGACTATTTGGATACCTCACATTTAATTATCTTCAGGGGTAGCATATTATTGCTCCTGATAAGAGAGTTCTGAAACAGGTCAATCCCCAGCAGGCACCTGGGCATTATGGGGGTACCAGAGTGTAGCTCCATCACTGAGAAATGTCCTAGGAATATCTCAACACCAGGGGAGAGAGATTTTTTTTTAATGTGGCAAAAAAAAAAAAAAAATTCTTCTTTTTAAGCTTCTGGATCCTCCTATATCATCATCCCAATAACATGAGCAGTTGTCATTTTACTTTCTGTCTACGTAACCTCAAGCACAGCTAGGAAATAATGATTTAAGACTTGAAATTCAAAACATAATAGTGTTTCTTTTTTTTTCATTCCTCATTTTACTCAACACCCCTGCAGAGTTGATGCAAGTAGTGAGCTCTCTTTGAAGTCAGCTTGCATCATCTTTGATGGAGTATAAAGCAATAGGAGATACTGACTGCGGTTTTGAGCATCTCAATTCTCATCTCAGATGATGCTGATACATTTGTCATTAAATGCATGGCGTGAGTAAATCCTTGGAAGAATTGCCAAGCAGTTAAAATTGGCAGGCTTGGGATACATAGTTCTACTACAATAAACAGAAAATAAAAACACTAACCTGTTTTTAAAGCAGTTTATCCCATGTTCCACTTGAGTTATTTTTACATCGGTGGGTAATTTTGTAGCACATTCCTGTTTCTAACACTTTAGATGCTTTGTGAAAAGTTAGGTTAAACGGATATACTTAGATTCCAAAAACATTTGAAACCTAGAAAGATGATGCTTTTCTTTAAGGAATGGCAAAATAAATCACTGTCTGTGGGTGAACGCTATTAGTGTTGACTTTCTGCTACCCTTTGCTCTTGGCAACAATTAGATGCCACAGAGTGAAGATGAAAATCGTTTGGGGATAAAAGAAGAGCAAGGCATTCGATTATGAAATTCTTGTCTGCATTTGTGGTAGGCATTCCTACTGTTCACCAGCCTCTGGTTTTCATCTTCTATCAGGCACACGGGAAAATTGCACTTCCCTGTCCTCCTTGATGTTAGTTTTTAACCATGTGATGTGTTTTGGCCAATGAAATATGAGCAGAGGGACTGTGTAAAGCATTTAATTACTTGCGCTCTCTTCCCACTTATCTTTTGCAGAGGTGATTATGGAAGCCTGTTATAAGATCAAAGCAGCTTGAATGCCAAGGGAACACATGGACTACAGCTGCTGTGGAGAGTGACCGAGGCTGCGTGGACTTGCCTGATGCAAATTTAACTTCTGTGTGTTAAACCACTGACATATTAGGGTTGCTCATTACCACAGCACAACCTAGCATACCCTGACTGATATATATGTACACACCTTAAAAAAACAAACAAATCCAATAATTAAAACATATGCACAAAGACACACAAAATCTGTCTGTGAAATACTCCACAATAATTTTGTTATTGCCACTGGAATATATTATATATCTTCCTGCAGTAAATGTTGTGAAGATTTCTCTAAGTGCTTTCATTCTACTTTTATTAGGATAATCATTGATTTCCATTGCATTATATATTAGAGTCTTCAAAATCATTTTTTAAATAACAATTTAGATTAATTTTGATTGTTGGGGAAAAAGGAATTTCAGAGGAGAGGGACCAGCAGGCAACAACTTCAGAGGAGTTTTGAAGAGCAGAGTTTATTTTAGATAATATCTACTTGTTCTGGGCAGGGGGTGGGAGGGAGGGGAGAGGATGGGTAATGGTTTATAAGAAGGCCTGGAGTAGAGAGGAGAATTGTGGCAGAAAATGTGTGTGGATAATTCTTTCCTGTGCTGCCTTACATCTATATATTACAACAAGAGATTTCATTCCATTAACTTCTACAACATTTCCATTTAAAAACAATCCTTATCCTAAAAGGAAAAAAAAAATACAAAACTGACTACCAGAAATATAAGATCCTCAGAGGGCTTAGCAAACTGTATCCTAAATTGCAAGCAGGCATGCTAGTCTCCTTTGAATCAATATCTTAAATCTCCCCCTTATTTTTCCATCTAATTTCAGTAGGTCACTCTCAAGTCAAAATTTAATTTTATGTGGTTAAAGTGGTAGAGCCAAAATGAAATTGCAAGCTGTAGGGGGAAAATTTTTAACCTACTTTTAATAGCCCCTTTGAAAGATACTTTGAAGACCTGACTTACTCTCATAGTATGTTGACTATCTGAAGAATGAATTATTATATCCTTGTCAAATTTTAAATATCATGCTGTTAAAAATATTAGTCACACAGGGTGCTGTTTGACAGTAATGTCTCAGAAAAGCTCTGGTCTATATGAACAGGCAGAGTCTGCAACTTAATATCACGGATCCATGGAGCTCTGCCTTCCATTGGCATCCACCAAGGAATGGGGGTAGAGTCTGCTTCAAGTTTCCTTGGAATGCTGGCAGTAGTCTGCCAGCTGAAGCATTATACTTCTCTTCCAGCCTGCTGAGGGGGCCTTGTCTCTCCTTGCCATCCCCCCTTGCCAGAGCTTTAGAGCAGAGCCTTAAAGAAACGAAAGAGCTATCATTTCAAATGAGGAAATGGTTTCTATTTTATTTTTTAATACATCCAAGAAATATGAGTTGAGATCTAGAATGTGAGATTCTGGGAGAAAAAGACTAGAGGTTGTAAAGAAAATGATCCAAAGAATTTCTTTTAAAAGGCATTTTTTTTTTTTTAGCCTAAAAAATAAGATTAGAAACAGGCTTGGATGAGCCCAACTGTGATTAAAAAAAAAATAAATCTTTTATAGTTAAGTCAAGATTTTTCTCCCCTTTTTGTTCTTTGACTTTTCCTTGCAGGGGAAGAGGCCATCTTTACCTAATCAGAGTGAAGAAAGAATCACTGAGGCAGTGGAAGCATCCTGTAGGTGAAGGTCAGGCCAATTTTCACCCAAGTAATGCTGTTTTATCACTCTTCGAACAAAGATTGGGGCCTTTCTTTTCTTGATCCTTTTGTGCTTTCCCCTATTACTTTAACAGATCTGAACAAACCCAGGATTCTTCATCCAAAAGTTCCATTTAGCTGCATTTATTTCAAATTGACCATATTCCACGACTCAGTGTTGTAACAACTTAAGGATGATACAAAACCTACATGTTTAGGCAGGAAGGCAGAGTCGCCTGAAAACAGAATTAACACAGAACACAGGGATTGCATTCATTGGTACTTAACCATTTAGCACTGGGCTTCATGTCAGCCTTATTAATCCAGCCATCTTTTAGATTTCAAGGCTTTCTGTCTTCTGTACAAAACATGAATGTTGTTGATGAAACATTGAGTTACAAATTGGATGATGTTACACTTGGCAACTTGGATAAGGGTCAGACTGAGGAGCCAAGACTATAAAACAAATACTCACACTAGGGATTAGTGGTGTCCTAAATAAATGTGTTATGCAGTTGCCCTAAGTAACTGCCACAATGCTTTCACACCCCAGGCCTCATCATGCCATTCCAGTTCTCTCTCACGAGTAGATTCAGTCAGCTTCGCACAATGGAGTATGGGTACTAGGCAGTGGGAAAAGTTGTCATTTTGCAAAGATGATGAAGTCAAGAATTAGTTTAATGATTAAAAAAGCAATCTTATTTTAAAAGTACAGCATGTTTAGTTATAAGCAGCACTGAGGGCCTCTGTAGTCCTGACCACTTTGACTCAGTTTTCTCCTGTCTGGGTGACGCTGAATTGCCCTTGCTTGCTTGTCCTTGCCCGCCCTCTCGTCTTCCTTTCTCTTTTTTTCATTGATCTTCTTTTCTCACATCTTTACTTGCCAATTATTTCTCTCTCTTTTTTTTCCTCTCTTCCCTGCCCAGAGCCTACACGGGGGGACAGCTGCTTTCAGAATGAGGAATCCATCTGGATAATACTTGTCCCCTCTTAAAATGGCTTGAAGCAGGTTTTTAAAGCTAAAAATTGTGTAGCTTTCTGGACATACTGGCAATGTTATTTTGAAAATACTATAATGAATCTCTAAATACTAGTGACCTGGGTTCTCTAAAGATGATGAGATTAGGGACTCTACCTTTTGCATTCCTGAAAATGTGCCCAAACTTGACCTAGTCTCAGTTCCTATAACATGGGAAGGAAGACACTGTATAATTCAATGATTTTTATTCTTTGAACAAATGGTAAAAATGTAAAAGATTCCACCCCTCATGCCCCATTTGTCTTTCATCTCTGGTGACAGATACCTGGTATTCTAACATACTGAAAAAGAAAGTGGAGTGAAGAATAGGGCATGCACAGATGTAGACAGGCAAAAGAAGTTACTGTCCTTGTTGGGGAGGTTTGTAACTAGTACTGCTAATCCTTCCCACACAGTGTCTCTCAGCACCACCTTTTCCTGGTCTTTTGACCAGCCAGCACTCACCCAAGTCCTGATCACAGAATGTTTTAGTATCTACCAAAGCCTAATTACTGACCTCGATGCCTCCATCCTCTCCCCTCGCTGCTTCTTATACTGAAATAAAATGAAGACACTTTGGAAACCCTCCTTCTGACACTGTGAATTTCATGTCTACTTATTTAAGATTCAGAGCAGGCAGAACTAGCAGAACTAGCTGATGGATTATATAATCCTCCACAACAACGATATTATCTTCTTTCTGTTGTCCATAGCTGAGTAAATGGATTATCTTTTACTTTATTTTGACACCACATTTCTACACCCTTGAAATGAAACAATGAACAGAGAGGGGAGAGGCCAAACAATAGTGCAAAAAAAATAATAATAAAAGAGTAGAGAGGGGTGTTTTACCCTGTAAGAAGACAAATTCTTTACACACCATGATACAGCTTTTTAGGCACTGAGAGGATCAAAGCATATGTTTAATAATAAATACTTTGTATTTGTTATAAGAGACCCATTTTGGTGGCCTTTTATTGGCAAGTTGTTTGTAATAAAATTTCACATCACTGTTGGTCTTGAAGAAACAGAACTTTATATCTAAAATATCACCAGCACTTTCTTTATTTTGGAATATACTTTGCACTACCCACTTCTAGTCAGTGAACTTTCACTCTTTATTTTCTTCCCATTTTCCATTATCTTCCAATGGAATGATTTTAAACCACAATTTTTCTTTATTATTTAAAGAATTCAGTGACTTCCAATTTTCTCACAAATATGGCTAATGTGAAAATGTTTATTTAATGACTTTTTATTTGATTCCCAAAGCAGTTTTCAGAAACCCATAACCTACCAGTCCCTGCTTGGTACAGTGAGCAACAGAGCATTTTTTATCTGCTCAGCTGATGTTTGTCTGCTCAGTTAACCAGCCCTTGTATGCTCTGTCTCTTTTAAGGGTTGTAGAATTTTAAATACAGTTATTGCTCAATGACAGTGCTGCTGCTGTGGAGTTAATTCATTTCACTGAGTAGAAGATCAGTTCACAATTACTTCAGGGCAGTCCATACCGGCTATCTTATTTGACCATTAATTAAGCAATAAGACATGACAGGCAATATATTTCTGGGCCATTTAACATATCTCTTGAGGGAGTTTTAAAATAAGAGGCTAAAGGTCAAGTGACTTTAACCACTGGAGAAGTTTACTGCCAGGAGCTTTCTATTACACAAGGAACTTTGAATATGAATTATTGAAATTAAGAACAAGCACAAGATTTTGTTCATGTAGCGTTAGAATATCAAGCCAAAACAAATTTAAAAAGAACACAGGATTACTGCACATTGTACTATAGTTTACCATATATCATCTCATTTAATTTTTCCAACAGCTCTGTGAAGTGTTTATCATTTCCCCAATATACAGTTCAGGCATCTGAAGCTCAGGTAAGTTTGATGGTTTTCCCATTTTAAGAGAAGAGAGTTCCTGTGCAACTAAAATGCTTTGCACTAGTATTTAGAATTCTGAAATTAGATATTTTTTGGATTACAAGCTCTCAATATAGTCAGGGCTGAAATATTGTTCTCCATCCCCCCTGACCCAAACCCTAACTTTTTTGATGAGAGCAAAGCTCTTTTTTGAAAGTATAGCTGCTCCATGGGCTACTGGAAAACCACTTCCTTAGACTTCATGGTTGCTTTTGGTAAGTCTTATAAGAATTAATAACAGATATTTATTAAGTACATTATTTATTAGTCCCCAAAAAAGAGTAGATATATAGTAGGGATGCTAGACAAACCACTTGGAAGAAACTTTTGGACTTCACGGATCAATATTTTAAAATTTGTTTAGAAACTGCTCCCCACCCCCATGCCGAGATTTTTTTTTCTGAACTAGATTTTCCCATTGACACACCTTATTCCATCTCCTTTGACCAGACATTCATTGTCCATAGATATGTCCTCTTCTACTCCATGCTCTCTGTATGTATAACCACATTGCTTTAATTTCTTTCATTTTTATTAATTTTCATTTCCAAAATAACTATGAAAAGAACATGGTCAGCTCTGTTTTAGAATCTATTGAACAACTTTCCCTATCTTGCTTTTGATCCCACACCCAGCACTCTGGAGGCTTCTGACTTAATCCTTCACTTCTAACCACTCCCACCTTTCCCTGCTCGTTGTTTTCAGTAAAGATACTCTGATAAGCCTATATGCAATTTCATTTTATATTCCAAGTGCTTATCATGGTATCAGACATACATTATGTGCTCAGTAGATAATTGTTTGATTGATGATATATGCGTAACTTTATGAAATCCAAAAATTTTAATGTTTTCAAACTACTACTAAACATTGACCAACACAGATTGATCTCTAAGACTGAATTTGATTTTCCCCCAGCCTTTTTGTTGTTGTTGTTGTTTTTCCCAGCGTTCAGAACTCACTTTCACTCTTTTTTTTTTTGAGGTAACGGGGCGGGAATTGAACTCTGGATCTTGTATGCGGGAAGCCTGTGATCAACCACTGAGCCACATCAGCTCCCCTGGCTTTCACTATTAATACTCTTAAGGTATTAACTAGGTTTTATTTCTTTGTCTTGATTGAAGCAGTTCCTTTTGTGAACAAGCATGACACACCACTCTCCTTGTTTATGTTCTGTCTAATCAAATAATTCATTATTCAATATTTACTGAAGATCTACTATGCTTCTCCTTTTTTATTTTTTGGCAAGTTATCGAAGTTATAGTCTTAGGAGGACTCAATCCAACTTCAATGGCTTTATACTTAGTTGAAATTGCCCCCAGAGCCTGACATCAGATTGTGTAAAGCTTATTCCCAAAATAATAAGGTTTTGTTGTGTGCACATGTGTGTGTGTATTCCCACATATATTCCAGGTCAGAATTTATTGAGTCAATAAATTATTATGATATATAATTCATAACCAAATTCATAATATGACTATTTTTTTCCAAATCGTTTTCTTTTTTTCCTTTATTAGAGAAGTTGTGGGTTTCCAGAACAATCATGCATAAAATACAGGATTCCCATATACCACCCTATTATTAACACCTTGCATTCGTGGGGCATGTTTGTTACAACTGATGTTAGCACATTTTTATAATTTTACTATTAAGTAAATCCATGGTTTAACTTAAGGTTCACTGTGTAGTGTAGTTTCATAGATTTTTATTTTAAAAATTAATTTTGTTACCACATTACAATCTAATATTTCCCCTTTTAATCATATTCAGATAAATATTTCAGTGCTGTTGTGTTCACAGTGTTGTGCTACCAACACCACTGTCCATTACCAAAACATTTCCTTCATTCCAAACAAAATCTGTATATTTTAAGACTTAACTTCCCATTCCTTATCCTCACCCCATTCCCTGGTAACTTATATTTTAGATTCTGACTCTACGCGTTTCCTTATTCTAATTGTTTTAAATCATTGAGATCACATAATATTTGTCCTTTTGTGTCTGGCTTATTTTACTCAACATGATGTTTTCAAGGTTTATCCATGATGTGTTCAAGGTTCATCCATGTTTTAAGAAATCTGTCAACTTAACAATAAATAGAAAACAACCCAATTAAAAAATGGCCAAAAGACTTGAATAGCCATCTCTCCAAAGAAGATATACAAATGGCCCAAACACACATGAAATGTTGCTGAACATCATTAAGCATCAGGGAAAAGCAAATCAAAACTAAAATGAGATGCCATTTCACATCCATTAGAATGGCAGCTATTTAAAAAAATGGAAAATAATAAGTGTTGGAGAGGATGCATAGAAGTAGGAACACTCATTCATTGCTGGTGGGAATGGAAAAAGCTGCAATAGCCACTGTGGAAGACAATTCGGTGGAACCTCAGAAAGCTAAGTACAGAACTACCATATGACCCAGCAACCCCCTACTAGGTATATACCCAAAAGAATTGAAAGCAGGGGATCAAACAGACATTTGCACACTGATGATCATAGCAACAATATTCACAATTGTCAAAAGATGGAAGCAACCCCAGTGTTAGTTAACCAATGAATGGATAAATTAAATGTGGTATATTCATTCAATAGAATTTAATTAAGCCATAAAAAGGAATAAAGTTCTGGATACATGTGACAATAAGGATGAACCTCATTATGACATTTTAAACCAGAAGAATCTCCTTTGCTTATTCTCTTGGTCATACTCATAAGAAATCAGCATACATGGGTTTCCTGTCTTTTCCATTTGATAAAATCAAAGGAAATCTGGAAATCTGGTGATACAGCTTTTATAACTTAAATCTAAGCCATTTCAAGTGAAAAAATAATTGAGCATCTGTTGATTTTTGAAAGGACATTTTGGCTTGAAATGGTAAAGGGAGTAGCTGTTTCCACAGAGTGTGCACGGGTGAGAACACGTGCGATCCTGGAGCTGCTGGCAGGCTTCTTGCCGGACTGAGACGGGTGCCTGTCTGACAGGAGTGCCCGTGTGACAGAGCTGACCTGAAGAGACGTGGACCTGAGCCGCAGAGACGACGCTGACTTCCGACGGCATCCTTTGCGCTTCTGGTTCGATTTTGCCTTCAAACCAGTTGCGACTTATTGTTCATGCGAACCGATAATGATTGTGCTTACCCCATTTTTAAAAACCAGTTTGCTTTTTACATTTTATTTCATTTATCACTTAAAACTAATATGATACTGATCTGTTACAGTAGGGATGAATTATAGGTCCCAAATGGTCATATTCTCCAAAGTCTATTACCTGAAATGTTAACCCAGTACTCAGATTTAATCAGCAAGAAACAAATTTCAGCTTTAAAAGTACTGTTTATGTGTTTGTGTTATCTGCATTTTGGAATCTCTGTTCATATTTACAATTACTTAGACTCCAGTAGGCTCCAGGGAATTATACATATTGCAACTGGTGGATAGATATTTTCAAAATTCGGTATTATTCCAACCTTGATGATGTTCCAAGGGAGAATGATATAAATTACCACAAATACACTGAACCTAGATCAAATGTAGCTCTCTGAGACATAAATTTATGGCAGAAGTAGACTTCCAGCAGTTTCTTGAGGGTTCTTTTATAAGGTGGATTAGACAGAATGTCTACCACATGTCTTTCATGTTTTCACTGTTAAGGAAGACTCTTACCAGTCAAATTATGGTGACATGATATAAGTTACTGAATAAAGTATCTTGTGGAAATCCCAGGCAAAATAATGCCCTTATGATGAACCTTTTGAATGGTACTTCCTATTTAAAATGAAATTCTATGGAGACCATGCAGTTTGAGGGCCAACATTGAGGTTGAACTTCAGGGAGTATTTTGTTAATCTTTTTCTAGGCATCTGTGGTCTGCACAAATATTAAGCTTTTATCTTTAGAATGTTTTTTTCGGACCATTGCCAGGAAGACCTGATCTACTCTATTACTACAGATGGCTGCCTGTCTCTAATATACCTTGAGTTATTAAAGGCTCAAATCATGGGTTCTTAAATTTTTTTCCTCATTTTTTTCCTTTTTTATTTCTAAAAGGCTTCTCTGAGAATTACTGCACATGCACAAAAAAGGCCCCATTTAGAAAATAGTTTGTGAATCCCCATTCTGTGCTGTAATGGTCCATATAACTGTATTAAGTCAGTCCCTTTAATAGGGAGAGTGCCTTTTTAGTTTGTGAGAAATCTGCCCCTGCTGAGGTTTGAACCAGGTACCCTTGGATCTAAAAGCATTTTGCTTTACTCTTTCGATAAAGTGAAATCTCCTTAAAAAAAAAAAAAAAAGGGTGGGAGTGGGATGGGGGGATGTGGAAAGTCTCTCTGACTTTGGTGCCATGTCTTTAACTCTTTTAGTTTCCTTTCCGACTTACTTTTTAAGTCTTTCCCCTCCCCCTTTGTTTTATGTGTTCTGGGGCTTTTTCCATTTCATCATTTGGCTAGCATTTAGTCTTTATACATATGAACATTAACCTCGGCTTCCAAGACCAGCATTCAATTTCTAATTGTTTCAACATTGTTATAGGAAATAATCTGTGAATACGAGACCACAGGTTGGACCTGGAAGAATCTCTAAGATCCTTTCCAGCTCTAGGAATTCATGAGTCTAAGTTATCTGTGTGAAGTTAAAAATGGAAATATTTTTTTCTGTTGAGGAAAAATAACCATGTGGTACTTTGAATTGAATACTCTCTGGGTATTGTTTGACAGTGGCCATTCCGCCAGCAAGTCTCTTAGAATCCTTTTCTTAAAAACACACGTTGTAATGAAAGAAAAGTTTAATTTTCTATACCCCTCAGTGTCTTATTATGTATCCACTAACAAAATTCTAATGGCCCTGCAATTTGTGATGTAACACGCCATCACTCTTTGCAAACCTCATCATACATTATGAGGTTTAACAAGAGAATTTACAGATGCGTACGAGCTTTTATAAAATGGACTCATTCTATTTTCAAAACTAGATTGTGTTCAAAGTGTTTTACAAACAAAACAGAGTGTGAGAATCGCTAATAAATAGGATGGAGGGGACAATAACTTATAATATTACAGCAAACAACGTGATTTTTCCTCCTTTGTCACAGCAGAATTCCACTTAGATTACAATAGCCACAGGAAACCAGGGCTTAGTTTCTTTGTAGTTGCCATTGTTTTATCATCAAACATTTCTTAAATGCTCACAATATGCCAGGTGCTTTATGGAACACATAAAGACTGCTTCTCACATTGAGAAAAAAGTTCACTCGAGGATGACATTGGGCACATTGTAATTACTCCCACTGGAACCATATGTATAACAAAAACTGTTTGGGGTGAGAAAAAAGAGAACTTAGCAAGGCATGTTTTCTTTTTGTTGCAATGACAGCCCCATTTCTTCACCCATAACTCTCCAAGGCCAAGCTAGTAACAATCCAAATCAAGATTTGTGAATTTATTCAAGTTCAGAATGCTGCAAAACTTTGTTTTGAAAAACCTGGAAAGCTTTTGTGGATTATTCCTTGGACAGTCTCGACTGCAATCTAGCAATACTAAATTCCTTGAGTAATCTTTCATTTGTCTTTGAATCACCTTGAAGTTCACAGGTGACCTGAAATCAGTCTGAGCACAATGGAGAGTTTCTTTATCAGAGAGTAATGCTAATTCTCTAGTAGATGGGAAACAAAATCCCCAAATTAAATTAAATGTACACATAGTCTCTTTAATGTCAGAGCTTAGTTAATTATGCAACAAATATTTAATGAATATCCAGCAAAGGGATTGCAACATTGCAACTATTCTATAAATATTTCTTAGACATAGGAAGTTCCAAAAACTGTGGTAAGAAAATATAAATCATGATCCCTCGTGACAAGAAAATGAAATTAACCTTTGCAAACCAATGAAATAGATTGCTAATTGAGAAGTATGAAGTCTGTTTTCATGACCCAGCCTTTTACACATATAAAATAGCGAAAATAATTTTTTTTCAGGAAATTTTAAATTTTAGGGACAATAAGATGATTCGAATTAACCCTTCCCAAATAATTTCCCTCTTCTCGTCTTTTGTTTTTTCCTGGGAAAAAAAATGCCTTTTTTTTTTTTTAAGAGAGTGTTCCAATTTCGGAATTAGTGATAGTCCACGGCCATACTACCCTGAATGCAGAAGGTGAACAGGGTCAGGCTTGGTTAGTAGTTGGATGAGAGAATTAGAGGTAAAGGGCTTAACTTTTGTTACACTAATTGGAAAAGTCAGGATAAAAAGGATTACTAGTCCTTTCTTGTTTCTCTAGGACATGGATAATAGAGAGCCTGAAGACACTAGGTGCCTAAAGGGAGTAGAATAAATAGCACAGAAATGGTCTAAGATACAGAAAGGGAAAGGGAAAGATCTCACCAATAAAATGTAAAGACCTCTTACTTTTGCCTGGAAAAGTAAACATAGACATTGTGTGCAATTATTTCAAACAATCACAAACACTCCAGTTGAGAATTTTGATTATTTTTCTATCATTGGCATTAAAAATTCTCTCCAGGCAGTGATTATTGGCTCCTCAAATGTGACTCAAGATAGTCAATGTCTTTTCTTTCCAATTTCAATTCTTTAGTAAAGAAGCATAACCATTAGCAAATTTGTTGTATAGAAAGATAACAAAAGATGAAATTGCAATTTGTCTGCATGAATGATTGCTTTCCACCGTATCTTGCATTAATTAATTTCATTTTCATCTTTTATGGAATAACATTGAAAGTGCTTTGAAAGATGGAGAATTGATAGTGTGCCACTATAATACTACTTTAGTCTCTCTTCTGCCTGTCACCTCTACTCTTTCTTACCCTCACCTCAACCTTCAAACTTTTTCTCCAGACTTCTTCTCTGGCCCTTGGATGAAATCTCAAGCAAGTATCATAACTTTTTATGGTCATTCTTAGATAATATGAAGCCGTACAGTCAATTTTGGTAGAAAGAAGTTCTCATAGGTATGTTGAAAGGACCTTATCTGAGGTAATATTCAAAAATAATATGAATTTCCCATAGAATAAAGCTTCTCTCTCTTCCAGTGTTGTACTGCTTTAAGCATGAGGCAAGAGAGGACATGCTTGGCTTCTTCTCTCTTCTTTATCTTTAACTACTGGCCTTGCTAGATGAAGCCTCTAATCCCTTCAGAGATGGATGAGGAAAAGGAGAAGTTAGAAACAGGAAAGATATTACTTAATGGCATCCATTTAATCCAATAATGGTATATATCCCAGAATTCTAATTCTGATTCTTTCACTCATTCTATGGGTTATTTGGAGACTACCCTGCTGAGAGCCTCCAATTGCAGTTATCTCACATGTTGATGATTTTTATTTGGCTGGTTATTTACAACTGCCATCCTCAGATCCTGGAAGGCCCACCCTACACAAACCCACCTGACCGATCTCTGAAGAGGCTCCTGAACTCTGTCTTGGTAAGTCCATTTTAGGCTGGTTTGAGTCCAGCTTCTTCCCACATGGTCCACGGGGAAACACATGCCTTTTTTTTTTGGATACAGGGGTACGGAGATTGAAACCAGGACCGTGGGAAACTGGGACTCAACTGTTTGAGCCACATCTGCTCCCTGGGAAACAACATGCCTTTTCTTCTGCCAAGTGAAGGTTACTTCCAGCATCATCATGTCTTTTTGCTCTCTAGCTCTGCAGCCTTCTTCAGTCATAGCCTTCAGCCTTTTAATTTCTCAGGTGCATGTCAAAAGTTACTGATTCCAGAAGATACATGTTAAGATCTCTCCAAGAGGTCTCTTTACATTCCCTTGACCTATACCCCTTCTCCATGAAAAAGTAATGAACAATCTCATAATTTTCTCCAAAGAATTTTTTTTCTCCCAAACAACCATTTCTTTGACTCCTCCAATCTTTAAATATTCTCAAGATAATGTTAAGGTAGAAATTAGAAAAATTGTTTACTACCACCTTTGTAAGTCTTACATAAGTTATCTAGCACCTTATTTTGGGGCTCCTCAGCACCTACAATGATTTGTTCTTTGTGTTTGTTGTCTTGGCTAAAACAGAAAGAAAGACCTCATTTTAGCATCTTGTTATAAAGGTTGGTAATTAACTTACACTTTTCTTACTAGAGACATCTGTCAACAAAGCTGCTCCTGTCTTTCTGAGGTTGAAATCGTTAAATGAGGTCAATTAGGTAAGGAAATGTTACCAAAAAGTCTGCATCCACATTTATTTGTATTTCTAGAGGAAGACTATTCCCAATTAAGATAATGTTGAAGCTCTTTTCCTTGTTCTTCATCTGATTTAATTTCATGTAAATTCAGAGACAAAGACCTTGCCAGTCTCCACCTATGAGTCTCCATGTCTGCTCTAAGTATGGGTACACAATATTCAGAGCATCTCTAAATCATTTACTATGACACAGAAGAGACGCCTCCCCTCTCTTTATGGTCAGTTTCTGCCAATTTAGCATACTTTGGAAGTTGTTTGGGTTTTTTTTTTTTTCTTTCTGTTTCTAACAGGGGATAATACTTGGTAAAATAATTCATTAGCATAAACTCATAACTGAACTCTCTCATTCATTTTTAATTTCTTAATTTTACTTCTGAGGAATGTTGGGAACTTCAAGACAAATAAAGAGAAATAAGACATACAAAGAGTTAATGTAATATATGATCTGCTGAGTGCTATTAAGACATTCAAGAAAAATATTGGGAATATTGAAAGGAGAGAGAATTCACTCTGGTTTAGAGGGGTGAGTAACCAGGGAGAACTTCTTAGGAGTAACTCCATGTTCACCTGGGCCTTGAAAATATGGCAGTATTTCAATGGGAAAGATGTTAAAGGGGAGCATTCCAAATTGAAGAAATAGCATAGTTATAGGGGTGAATATTGGGGCATGGTCTTTAAAAAAATCTTTCAGTTGTATAAGTTATATAAAAGAGAAAAACAAACTGAAAAGGAAGTCAGCAGCCAGATATGGGAGGGTCATAAATGCCAGAATTAGAGATTGGACTTATTCAATAAGGAAAGTGTTGGGGAGGGCACTGAAATTCCTGAGGAAGAAAGTTAAATGATTGGAATAGCTAGAAAGGTTAATTTGCACAAAGAAAATGTTAAAAAGTAATAAACTGAATGCTTCCAATGGAATGTTTCAAATGGAATGTTGAAACGGGAAAATAGAAAGTCAGCATGAATTTAGGACAATGTTGTAATCAAGAAGCAATGAATTACTGAATGCATAAGCATGGTGGAAAGGGAAGACAGAAGAATGAATGAGGGAGACTTTTCAGTGATAAAATGAACAAGAATTGAGTACTGGTTGGACATGGAGATTAGAAAGGGAAAGCAGTTGCTATGACTTCAAGGTTTATGCCCCCAAGATACAATTAAACAATATAAGCAAGAAGAATAAGTTCCAGTACAAGAAATAACTGATGACAAAAAATCAAGTGCTATTTGGTGTTCAGAAAAGAGCAAAACCAAGGAATGGAGTTGTCGGGAAAAGTCTTTGTTGGACACTGAAAGTCGAACAAGAATTTGTAGTAAAAAATGTAAGAAAGAATGGAGAGGCAGTATTGGAATAAAGAACTTCAATTTAAGACGAAGGTTTCTTAAAAAAATTGTAATTACAGAATATTTGTCCTTGAAATAGTACCAAAGATGATAACAATTAGACTAAATTGAAGTTTAGATTCATATGGTATTTAAGGTAGCAGTCTAAGAAGGAAAAGAGTTTGCATTTGCTTTTATTTTCTTTTTCAACTTAAAAAAATTATAAAGAATAAAATTCATTCTGGTTGGTGTACAGTTCTAGAAGTTTTGATAAATGCATAAAATTGTGCAGCCACCACCAAAATTAAGATATAAAACGTCTCCATCATTTCAAAAATTTTTTTTCTATTGACCCTTTGTAGTCAGCTTCTACTCCACACCTAATCCATGGCAACAGCTGATCAATTCTCCTTCTGTATAGTTTTGCCTTTCCCGGAAAGTCATTGTGGTAAGCACAATTTCAGGATAACTCCCGAGATTATCCTACATCATATAGGTGGGCCTAATTTAATCACATGGACCTTTTAAAAGCAAAACATTTTCTCTAGCTGGAATAGAAGAGGAAGTCAGAAATTCAAAGCATGAGTTGGACTCAAGACACTGTTGCTGGCTTGCAGATGGAGGGAGTCATTTGAAAAACAAACAAACAAACAAACAAACAAACAAACAAACAGTTGCTTCTAGGAGATGAGAGCAATCCCCAGCTGACAATCAGCAAGGAAACAAGGACCTCAGTCTTATGGTTACCAAGGAACTGAATTCTACCAACATTCTGAATGAGCTTGGAAGTGACTTTGTTGTACTCTAGCTCCAAATTAGCCTACCCAAAGTAACTTAGAGAAGAAAACTTTCTATTGTTCCCTGAGTGTCCTATCTGGGAAGCACATAACCTCCCCTCCCTTGAGAGACCTTGCAAAAACATCTCAACCTTGCAGCTGTGTCCCAAGTTATCAGAACCTTGAAGTTGTGCAGACACTAGCTAACCGCCAAGA